>JARHVA010000440.1:1510000-1765000 GCA_037957365.1 Torreya grandis | reverse complement strand
CTTGTTTAGAAGTTATTCAGTGGATAATCAATTATCTTGTAAAAATAAAGGTCAAGTGGAAAAATTGTTCTCTTTTTAGATTATTATACTAGTTAATCAAAAATTTCAAGATCCCATCATTTTTCCAATATAAGTCTTTCAATATGAGCAAATTGATCATGAAGCTTCTACTTTTATAAATCGTGGTATAATTTAAGTGGAAGAAGACATTTCATATGATGATGAATACAAAAATATTTTAAATCCATAAGAATAGAATCAATATATGTAAGACAAAGTAAGAGAAGATTTTTATTTAATATATGATTTAAATCTTAAATAATTGGTATTTATTGAACCTATTTCCCTAAACATAATATTCATAAAATTTTAGGTAAATAAATCTCTTATTTATGTTTGGCAATACTTTGATATAAATATTTCAAATACTAGTGTTTATTCTAATTTTAGAATAAGTAAGATAATTATATACAATACGTGCATGTATTTATTTTTGTTCAAAATAAAAAATAATAATAACAAAAATAATGAAATAATACAAAGATGTTATTGCATGTTTGAGGATTTTAACTAGAAAAAGCTTTCTTCTACCAAAAAATGGGATACATTCTACACAATTTTTTTAAACCCATGCTCCCAACTTTGTTTTGAGTTATTATTTTTATATTATATTATATTAGCTTTTATTATTATTTTAGTTTACTTTTCCTTTCAGTTAATTAATTTTAGCAAATAAGGTCATCATGATCATTCATCCACTTCACAGAATTTCTCATAGTTGGTAGTTGTTCACACTTATAGATATTTATGGTTTGTACATGAGGTATTTGAATCTTAGAATCAAGGTATGTTTCATTATTAAATTTATATTTTATTTTAATATAATAATATTATTAGATTAATAAAAGTAATTTTTATATTTTCATGCAAATTTTAAAAAGACTTTTCATTTTGAAAGATCAATTGCACATTAACATACTAAAACCTGTATAAAAATAATAAACATTAAGATGGATGAACACTCTCATGGATATATTTATAAAAATAATTTTTGTTATATCTATACCTATCCAATAGTGATCCCCAGCCCTTCTTCTATCTATGTTTCAAAAAAATAAATCAATAAATCAAAATCATAAAATTTTGGAAGATGGGTGATTCAAGTAAACTCTATCAGGGCTATGGATGTTTGGTTAAAAATAAATAAATTTATATATTGGAATAATAGTTTTTTATTTTGGGGCTATAGACACCTGGATGACAACATAACAATGCTCATGTTTCCCTTATTATTGTTATAAAATAAAAAAATAAAAATGAAACCTAAAATATTTATCTATATCTATGTCAAAATTCTCTTAGAAAGAGGATGCATATTCAAAAAATCACATAAAACCTAAAATTTGAGAAGATTTAGTATGTTACATGATTATGTTTAAGCCTCTTTCAATTCACTATTTTTTTTTGGTATAAAATTTAATTTTTTTTATGATAATTAAACCAAAAATTTTAGGTTCTCAAATACTAAGGAGTATTTCCACATTGAGTACCTAATTTTTATGTACCAACATTCCCAATATTTAAAAAATGTAGGACCTTGAGATTTTAGCTAAAATATCTTTCAAATGCTAATTGATTATAATTGCTAGCTAAAAAGATATATATTTATTTTAATTTGATTCAAATTTAAAAATAATTATAATATATTTTAAACATGATTTAGGTGTAAAGTAATATAAATTATAGTAAAATAGGTTCTCAATAGATCAAAATAATGTTCAATTTTTAGTAGATAGAGGCTTTGTTTGGAGGAAAAATTTACCATGTACGATTTTTTTTAAAATGACTAATCAACACTTTTTGGTGTAATATTTGAGAGAACAAATCCTATTAGACTAGGATAAAAAATTTCATGAATAAATAATTTTTGAGAGTAACATAATGGTTTAATACTTAAATTCATATGAATATAGAGTCAAAATATATGGATGTATGAAATCATCATATCAAACTAATTTGATAGTTTTCATACTTAACCAATTCTCTATCATAATTATCAAAATGGATAGTCAACACTATTTCATGATGAATTTCATAATTAAATAAAATTAGATAAGACTAAAATTTTACATGAAAAAAATAAAATATAAGGAGAATAAATTGATTCAAGATTAACGGTTAAATAATTTTTTAGTTAAAAGTTGTGGCTCCACGAAAATAATATATTAGACATATTTATAATTTATGTATTTAACCAAATAAATTATTTCACCCTAGATACTATTATTTAAATTAAAAAATATTATTTAAGGATATAAATATTTATTTAAAATTATAAAATATTATCTAAATATCATGTAAATTTGGAGGGACAAGTCAACTAAATATTAGTTGTTAAAAAAATAAATAAAACATTCAATTTGGATGGAAATTAAATGCAATTTTTTATTTATTTTTAGTAGGGATAAAATTAGAACTATAGTTCACTCATCATGTGAGCTATGTATTGGTGTATTTATTACACTTAGAATCATTATTAATAATTTGTATTGTACTCATTATTATAGAGGATAATTTTAGCTATTGAATTAATAAGAAAATTTGAGAGTTCTAATAATTTGATTTTGATGTGCAAATATTGATTTTTCTCTAATTTTATGAATTGTGTGGGATGAGATATTATTATTTTATCTTATTAATTTTATTTTTTATTAATTAATTTTATAATAAAATTATTCACTTTACTCTATACTTGATTTTAGTTCCTTTTACATGTTAATTATAATCCCTCCTTATAGATGTGTAATAATAATCTGACAAACATGACAACCTTAAATTTTTCATGTTTAACTTTACTATGTTTTATTTTATTTTGAATCCTAATTGTGTTTGAGTGTTATTGGGATATATTATCTTTTAGTATACATTGATCTTTTGATTTATTGTCTAAACTTAGATCAAATGTTGAGCTTGAGGGGTTTCATCTTGTGTGGTCACAAGCCCCCTTTTTTGCCATACTCTTCTCTTTTTTTATGTTTTTTATGAGATCTTATTATTTTAATATATCATCACTATAAATATGTGTTCTTTGGTGGTAATTTTATCACTTGATTATGTAAATCTAGGGTTTTTTAATTTCACCAAGAAAAAAAATCCATGATCCATATTTGAATACACTAGAGTGAAGGTAAAGCCAAACCCAAAATAATCCAAGTGGTTACATCCCATTTTAGTTTATATTTTTTAATAAACACTAGCCTCAAACTTGGAAACTTTCATTGACATAACTATCCTAAGATAGCATAACTATCTAGAGAGCTAGAGGTACTAGATATAGAATCTAATGATTGATCTACAACTATCTTCCCACCTGCTTTCAACCTATAATAGATCCAACACTATGTTAGCATTATATCTAGCTAAGTGCTATCTTTTATGTCATTTATAGATATAACATAGTTTTACTTTCTTTAGACACTCAATTTTGGCCACTTTCATGGTTAATTTGGGATTTAATTTAATGTTTAGCACACAACATACTTTAAGCCTGTAAATCATCAGAATTTCCCAAATTCATCCATGTAAGGGATTCAATTTCTTAGAGACATGGAAAAGCTTATCTATTTTGGATATTTCCCTATTTACACTAATAACCTAGTTTATTTTCAACCCTAGTAAAATTACAACCTAATAATTTCAAAACATTTAAAATAATTGCCAAAATCCAAAAAGCATTAAGCAAGATTAATTACATTTAAAATCTTAATTAACTTGCCTAAGTAAAAATTCCAAGTTGAATTAGTGAACTTCATTAATAAAAAATGAATTTTTAGCCAAATATGATGTCAAAGGTTAAAAGAGCTAATAAAGTATATATAAATTCTTAAATATTCCAAAAATGTGAGTCACAACCTCACAAATATATAAATTGAGTTGTCATGGCTCATAAATATATAAAACTAAGGTATCAAGATATTGTGATTATTTTGACCCAACCTAGGGTTATTCTGACTTAACCTAGGTTATTTTAGACTCAATCAAATTTATAATATAACTTAACCTCCCTAGGGTTAGAGTTAGTTCTTAGAGATATAAATATAAGTTCCCATACCATATGCCAATAATATTTTATGTAATATTATTATACTAGTATGCCTTAAATAAGCCATTAAGAGTATTATTATAATTACCATTTCATTCCAAGATTTACACCAAACCACAAGTGACCATTAGATAAGTGCTACCCTCATAGAGAAGCATTAACAAGAATCTCTAATGTCATAGACTAAGCACAAACATACTTATGCCAATAAATGGATAATAAATTTGAAAAAGGAGGTAAATTACTTGTGTTTTTATCTATACTTTGTGATATTATTCATTATGTTATGTTCCCCATAGTTCTTATGCAAGAGCATTTAGCTCTAGTGTATTGTTATAAATGGATTTTTATCATTTTGAGTAATAAGAAAATAATCAACATTTGTGTGTTATTTGGATTTTGAAGATACATAATGACATGCCTAGTAGGACCATGCATCCAATATGCCCAATGATAATGATGTAAAACCTTCTTTTTAAAAAAAAATCATTTAATTCTTTAACTTTAGATTTTTATCCTTGAAAATCCCATCATTCTATTTTCTATGTAATCAGTGGCTTCACCCTGTATAGTGGTATATTTACCATTAATATGCTTTATTTGTGATCCTTATTTATGTAAAAATAATAGATTCAAAATGATGGATTTGACATTATAAATGGTCACATCTCTATCTATAAATGGTGGATTTAAACCTACGAAATGATGATATTACCAAATAAAATTACATTTGATTTTGGTGATTTCACCTATTTTTAGCCTATAATAAATGAATTCACCAAATATAATTGGTAGCTTTACCATTTTTAATAGTTAATTTTCTAAATTATAGTCTCTACCTATGTCTATGTTCTCAATAAAATAACATCTTTGTTGAAAACAATATCTTCACTATGTTGCATAAATGGCAGCTTCACTCTATGTTTATAAAAACCTAAGATCTCTAAATATAATGTTGTTTATTGATTTTATTTTTGTCCTAAAGACAATCAAACTTCTTAATTTTTTTTTTGGAACTAAGGTGGAGAGATAGAGAGACTTAAATACTTCTAAATATCACATACAATTTTGTTTGGTGCTTTAAATCAACTTAGCCAAACTTGTTTTTAGCATTTCAATGTTTTTACAAGTGCAAACAAGACCAAGGGGTCAAAATTTAAATCACATTTGAGTTGGTGATATTAAAAATAATATACATTTTAGTTATATCTGTTAAGATACTTTTGACTTTTTATTTATTCCTTGTTTATTATCTAGTTAAAATTTTCATTGATTAAATTCTTTGTTTTATGTAAATTAAAAAATATAGCATATATGTTCTCCCCTGTCCCCTATAGGGAACTTAAGTGACCAAAAGTGATTATTTTATTACCATGTTTGTTTAGTCTTATTATAAATATTGTTGTGTATGCTCTCCCTAAGCTTTGAGTGACTTGGGTGAGCCATAAACAACCTCTAAAGTCTTTCCAATTTTTTTTCTTGCATTGAATTGTGGGTGGGAGTCCATTTCCTCCTCACAAGTTCTTTAGGGATATGTTGAGTTGGGGTTTCATATCTAAGTATCATAAAAACCCCAATCCATAGTGGATTATATAAATTTAGCATGTGATACTAGGATTTCCAATGGTATGGGTGGATATCCTCTCTAATCCTAATAAAAACCTTGGTCAGGTCTTGCTAAATATAGGACTTCACTAAGAAGTACATGATTAAAGTAATTATACAAAGGAATAGACATTTTAATAGTATGTTAGTGAGTATGAACCCATTTTATATGATTATTACCTTGTGTTATCAACACGGGGGACCATTTTTTATATTTTAAAACTCATAGATTTTCGTCAACCCCACTTTTCATAGAATTTATTTCCAAATGCCAAGTGCTCCTCACTCTAATTTCATTGTCATGTACGAATGATTTATAGATAAAGAGGTGCATAAAAACTATACCTATATTTATTCTTTAATTTTTAGATTAACACTATATTACTGACAAGCATTGGCATATTAGTGGAAATTTTGGTAGAATCTATGCACACTCATAGTATTTTAAGGGATAGGATGAGATGTTAGTGATATTTATATTTTATTTGATTTATATGTGTGTTTTAGACTAAAATTGTTTATTTTTATCATCAAATTCAAAATAAGTCCAAATCATCACATTATTTTCGCACCCCTTTAGCCTAAAAGTTATTACTCTACCCATTTTGTGTCATACTTTTGCCTTAGAGTTTATTCCAAAACTATTTATATGTTACTTTTTTAATTGGGGAATCATTAAGTTGCCCATTTTATATCAAACATTTTCCTTGGATTTTAGTCAAAAACCATTATCATATCATTTATTGGAAGGAGCATTGTTACATTGCCTAACTAATTTCAAATCACTTGTCATTTTTGAAACCAAGTTCCAAACCATTGTTATACCTTTTGTTTCAAATGCATGAATATAATTCCCATTTTATTCTATCCCTTTGGCCTTATAACATCCAAGTATTTTTGCATTAAATATTAAACTCAACCTTTTGAAGTGAAAATTTTAAACTAATTAGGTTTACACTAAAGCCTCATCTAATTTGAGCTTAGGTTATCTACCTTCTATGTTTAGATTGTGTTACTTGGGTTGATTTCCTATAGCATCTAAATACCCCTTTGCCTAGACTTAAAATTTTTGTTTATCTTGTTATTTTTTTGATAGTCCTTTGAGCCAAGTTATTTCCATGTTCTTTGTCTAAAATTTATTGTGTTGAGTTTGAAAGTGTCCTAGTTTCATTGTTCAAACAATCTCTTGTGAACCAAGTTTCAATTATTAATGAGCTAATTACTAAGTGTCACCCAAGATAATTTCCTTATTTTTATTTTATTTTTTATTACTTTTTTGAGTTCTTTATTTTTGATTCTAGCCGTGTTTTTCATGTTAAATTATTATAACTACCTTCAACAAAATTATTTTTATCCTTTGATCATAGTTCATAATTATTAGACCTTGTATAGATACTTTTTGTCACTAATTATAACCACATTTGGTAGAATTATTACCTTATTCTTAGACAAAATTTGATATTTTGTGTTACCTTTGCCACTAATTATAATTGCCTTTGGGACAATCAATATCATTTTTTTTACCAGTTTTGAGTTTGTTTTATCTTTACCTCTACCTAGTTTGGTTGTTTTACCATTTAGGCCTCTTGAGTAAATCCAAAGTTTGTTTATTTTTATACCTCATTTATTTTCTTCCCTTTATACCCTTTTATTTTTCATGATACCTAGATATAGATCCAAACATGCCTTGTTACACATGTAGTGGGACTATGTATAACCTAGACTATGAGAACTTTATGACCAATAACCCTTTTTTTCAAGATTCATGTAATGATGGTGTAGCTTATGATATGGATCCCTATCCATATTATAATATTCCATACATTAAATAAAGGTTAGACCTATTAGCATAGTATTTGGTGAATGCACCTTTTTATCCTAACCAAGAACAAGAACAAACAATGCAATACTTTGATCAAGTAACACCTAACATTAAACAAAGCCAACAATAATATCCCTACTATGTTATGACAATGACGTAGAAAATTTATGATTAATACATTTTTATCATCATTTATTAGAGAATAAAGATAAAATTCTTGTTAGATCCATTGAAGTAGGAGTCAAGTTTCCACCAAACTTCCCACATGAAATTCTGAATAGTTTGATTAGAATTCCTAATAATGTGCCTCAAAACCAATAGTTTAAATATGCATCAACTATTTATAGTCAAGATTTAGTCTAAATACCATAGTAGAGCCAAAGTATGATTTTAAAAGGGAAAGGTCTTATGGATGATCAAATACAATAGGTACAACAAGCATACCAAACTACCTTAATCTAGCTCATAATTTAAATAAAATGGTTATTTATAACATATTGCTTATTGAGTTATCTCTATCATCAGGGTAAAAAATAGATGATTTGGGATATTTAAACCAAAACATATATGTATTTAATAAAATCACACTAGCTGATGATATGTTTAATGCCCCATTTTGATAGAAGAGACTATTACTCAAATGAAAGACCTCACTCAAAACATTATGGATAACATGCAAGTGAATTCTAATTTAAATAGAAGTATTTTTAATTTATATCCAAAAAACACACATTAAATTCCTCCAACTAATCCCATGAGTGGATTCTAATAATAGGGGATGGGTATGCCTATTTCCCAAAATTAATAAGCAACTTCCTCTCCTCAATCAGCTACTTCCTCAAGTGTACAATAGGGGAAATGAACCAATAATAAACCAACTTACCAACATAACAAGTGAATAACACTATTCCACCTAAATCTAGAGAAACAAATGTTATTCCACAACAATCATAAACTAATATACTTTAATAAACACAAACATTTCCTAAACTAAAACATGTTTTTATTGGTCAAAAACTACTAGTTGGTCAATAAAAACAAATTCCAATCACATCATAATTTCCTAATAAACAACAAGTTCCAATCTAATAATAGGTGTTTAACCAACCACAAGGTTCTTATTTGCATTAGATGCTAGGTGTTAGGCAATAGTTTCCTTTCACCCAATGGGTATCACATGTAGAAAAAGGATCCCACTTTCAACACCTTCAACAATAGGGTTCTAGTCAACAATGAGTTCCTAATATGCAATAGGTTTTAATGAGTAGGAAACAAGTTCCCTCCCAAGCCTAATAATACCAAAATATCCCATTGAGACAAATTTCATTACCATAGATATAATTCAGTATTCAAGGTTATGTAGCCAATTTTAACAAGAATGTATTCTAATAGAAACATATTTGATATCCACAATACAATCCTAATGCATGGATATGTATACATTATTGGTTGACCAATTTTATCAACATTCCACAATATGCCTACCTTAATCAAGGTAATCCACCTTTGACCACACAACTGAAATAACAACGTGCCACTCCATCTGAATTCCTTTACTAAGATTTAAAACACATTAAGGATGTAATTCAAGCTATATAAATAAAAAGGTAAATAAATAAATTCAAATTGGATGAAATATGATCTTATCCATTCAACATGTATTATCTATAAATACCATTTCTATTAGGTTATGAGCCACCCTAATTTGATAAATAAAAGGGCAAAGGTGACCTTAAAGAACATATGAAAGAATTATTTATTGTTTTCTATCTAGTATCATATAACAACATACATTTACATCTTTTCTTTCTAAGGATTTTACCTAGACAAGCCTTAGAATGGATTGTAAAAGTATTGAATAATTATGCACCTAAATTTAATGATCTTTTAGAGAAGTTAATACAACACTTTTTATATAATATTGAGCATGAGATTATAGTTTTGGACTTGGGCCAAGATAAATATAAGACTGGTGAAATTTCCATTACATACCTACAATGTTGGAGAGCATTAACAATCTAATTTACTCATAATATACTAGATAAGTAGTTGGCCAAAATATTTACAAGGATCTTATACAATTAGATATATTACCATATTTAGTTGTAATGTAATCATAAATTCTAAGAGGTTATATAGAAAATAATATAGATTGAGAAAACCATTATCAACAAAAGGATAATCAAGCTATCTTCTTCTAACTATTGCTAGAATCAGCATCAAGGCTAGTAAAACTAGAACTAGAACCAAGTCCATAACCATAATCATAAACTAACTTAGATATTAAATTTAATACCACCTCAATCTAATAATAATGAGAGACCAAAACCCTAAATCTATAATAAGAATGTTATTTTCAATGGGGTCACTAAATCATGCTGTGTTCATATGGTGCAGACATTGGTTGTCTATTTACCTCCACCCATTTAATAACCACCCCCTCCATACATTTATCCAAAGCCTCCACAAAACCAACAAACACATAATCCAAATCAATTCCAATCCCTTCATCTAAAGAGAAAATTGCCCATTGATAGATAATTCATTGACCTTAGTGAGCCTATTAAATTTATGTTTCAAAGATTGGTTCAAGTAAATATGATTAGTGGGATAATACCAAAGCCATTCCCTAAGGGATTATTTTTCCTAATTCATACATATAACATGAATTTTATGATTATCATCAAATCATAGGACATTCTATTACTTCATGATTCCTCACTAAGCAAATTATTTCATTATTCATGGATATTTATAGTTGACACATTTGATATTGGTTATATTTCTGACAAAGATTGAGATATATGCTATTATTAGATAGTAGTATATTACTTATATGCATTATGGTACATGTTTTCATTACTATGAGTTAGTTGTAGTGTATGAATTTAAATTACAAATATATTGATGTGTTATTTTAGATATATTTTATGTTGTATGTTTATCATGTTAATATGATCTAACTACATGCATGTTGTGAGGTTGATGCAATAGAGCTCATCCCTCAGAGCATGCTAGAGGGAGATCATCATTAGAGGGGGTGGCAAAGATGGAGATATCAGAGGACAATAGAGAAACTAGTAAGAACCCTACACACACCACAATAGTTAACACATGTTAGAATGCACTAAAAATGGTTTTCACATGGCGTGTTTATTTCTATTTGCAATAAAAAGTTAATTTCTATGATCTTATCAATATACTTAAATATCTTAAAGAATTTGTCTTATGTAATTGTTACGTTTTATCATTAAATATAGTGTAAATATTATTAACATAATTATATATAAAAATATGAATTATTAGTTGTCAAAATTGTCAATAAAATTTATGATAATAAGAGATGTTAATTGAAATACTAAATTATGTATTTTTTATATTTTATGTTAAAAATAAATAAAAATATAAAATTGCCATGGAAAAAGGAAAAAATAGAAAAATAAAAAATAAAAAATAAAAAAATGTAAAGACTACTATTAGAAAAAAATAAAGAGATTGATACATGTAAAAAATAACAAAAATAGAAAAATAAAATCTAAATCTAAAATATAAAGCATAGAAAAAGTGGGTTATGCCTATCTTATTAAAAAAGAGATTTTTAGAAAGAAGGATATCATCATAAGATTTTTCTAGTTTAGAAAAAGGCTAAGCTTGAGAAGGTGGAAAAGGAGGCATAACACGAGAGAGAAAACATAGAATAAATGAAGAGGAAGATTTCAACTCTATTTACCAGGTAGGCATTGCTTTCAATTTTAATGTATGATCATGGGAATTTTTTATAATGTTACTATTTAAAATATATGTATATTATTCTTACTAGATTCCTCCTTATAGATTTTAGATACAACTATATACCTAGTAAAATTGAATGCATGTTAGTAAAATGGAAATGCATGATAATATATAATATTTAGCTATACATCTAGAGTAGTTGCATCTAGCTTAAGTGCAACTATTGGAATGTAAAGGAAGTCAATCTATAAAAGAAACAAAATTATTAAATATATTGTTTATTCCTTACATTGGCATTGCTAATATCTTATCCCAATCTATTAAAGATTTAAACTAAGTCATTGTATTTTATTGAAAAAATTGTTTAAAATTATGTATTGATTAGCATCACCATACAATTTATTTCCATCCTATGTCACATTTAAGAGTTGTTGTAAACATTGAATCATTGGTGGAATAATATATTTAATTATATATATATATATATATATATATATATATATATATATATATATATATATATATATATATATATATATATATTGAAACATTGATTGAATATATAATTGACTCGGTGTGTGTGTGCATATATTTTTTTTATAGCATCATTGGAGTCTTGGAAATTTAATTATACATCACTATAAATGTCAATATTTACTTTTAATTAAGGTAGCTAATATTATTTATCAATCTGTGTAATAGATGATTGAGACATTTATTTATATTCAGCCTTCATAAGTGGCATCATGATTCCATCCCTTTACTATTTGATTGAGTCACTTCATATCAAAATTACTCTCTATTGAAGTCACTTTTGCTATTTACCATCCTGCTTTAATTATTAAATCACTAGAAATTATAGTAGTTAGTGTGGTAAATGTTGTCATTGGATTTAATAATAAGATGGTTAGATTAACATACCTTAGGTGTCACTGTAACCATTGTATATACAAGCATCACTCTGTCTGTGTGTGTGTGTGTGTGTGTGTGTGTGTGTGTGTGTGTGTGTGTGTGTGTGTGTGTGTGTGTGTGTGTGTGTGTGTGTGTGTGTGTGTGTGTGTGTGTTTTTACTGATCAAATAAGTCATTGTTCATTTGATTATTTATCTTGTGTATAATATTTAGTGGGTCAATATATTTTTATTGATCTGTGTATAATAAATCATTGTATTAATCTATGAACTTAAAGATAAACTATGTACTAATCTCTACACATTACTTTTGGAATATGCATGAGACATTTTATATTATAATAATATACAACAATATTTTTTTTAAGTAGTCACCATAAGTAGAGGAGTATTCCTCTCTTGTTGGACATTGTTTTAGGGAAATAATGTAGCATGTTTTTGGTGTCTTAAAAAAAGAGATTATTAAAGAGGTTGTAGATTATTTATAATTTGAGGAATATTTAAGTAAGATAATTAATATCTATCACTAATTAAGGGAAGCTTTTATATAATTAAAATGTGGTTATTCACATTAATGGGCTGATTTACACATGAACCCAAACAAAACCCAATTATATAGATAATAATAGCTAATTATGAATTCTTGACTATGCAGCCTATATAGGTAAATAAAAACTTAAATAAGGTTTTGATGGGATTTATTTCATAGTAATACTGAATAGAATATACTTACCAGTAGTCATAACTAAATGAAGTTTTGATAGAGAAAATATTTTAAACCTCAAATTGTCTAAGAATGATTATAAACTATATTAAAGAATTAGGTTTATTAAAACTTAATGAATCCATGCATTCAAACCTCTAAACATATAATAATTGCTAGTTAGGATTACTGCATATTTCATGAAAACAAATGTTTTCTGTTATATCTAGCTATTTAAAATGAGTGTATGTTTCCATGTATTTATGGCTACTTTCTTATCCTATCAGAGATACTTAGTAGTTATGCTTAAAAACACTAGACTATGGTAATATGGGTTATCATAGGGTGTAGTATTTGGAAAATAAATTTTGATATTAAAATCTACATTTAATTGAGTATTTACCTAGGTGGTATAAATTGTATTCATTATTTATAGTATGAGATAGAAAATAATGTAAGATTCATTCATACATTTAATAGAATAAATGTATGCTATAGTTACTCCTATGTTAGCATATTATGTGATGTGATTGCTAGTAGGATGTAAATTGTATGAATCTTATGATTAAATTATGTTTGACCAATCTACATTATTGATGTTAAGTAAGGAGTGAGATGGAATTCATTGGCTTACTAGTATCACAATACCAGATGAAGGCAGTCTAATCAAGTGGTGTGTATGAATTAGATTGATCTATAGATAACTTGTACTTACTATTCTCAAAACTTTGGATAAAGTATGTTTAGTGAGACATTATCATTTCATGAGTATGATTTACATGTTTATGTGATATCTTGCCATAGATCAAGTTTTATATTATACACTGCATGTTTAATTTTAGAAATCATATAACACATGGGTACTTATTTGTCTCTTTGGATTACCATGACATCACTATCTACTCATCCATAAAGTGAGGGCAATTTATTGATGGAACTAGTATGGGGGATTGTTGGTCTATGGTTGTTATGAAAAAGTTCTTGAATGATGTTCTTCCTCCCCGTAATAGTACTACTTATCAATACAACACTTGAGATTGCCAAAGATACTTGAGTTTGGGAAATATCCTCTAAGGGAGACATGCATATTATATGTACATTGTATTTTATTTTACTTGTTATTGAATATTGTCATGAAGAGTTGTAATTACTTATTATTGTACATTGATAGTGGTGGTTGTAGAATTGTATCAATTGTGGCTAAGTTAATATAATTACTTTTTATATTTCCAGTATGATGTGCTCTCATGATATTATATATCAGTGATATATGATGTAATATGATTTGTTTACTATTATCATCATTTTAGTACTTCATATGATCTCTTTTATATTCTTGTGGTGTTATTTATTATTTTTATATGTGTTTAATTAAAAAAATAATGTATTTATAGGTAGATCCCAATGGAGATGTTACACATTCTATATGTTAGTGTATCCAACTCCAAAATTTGATTTATTATATGTTGTAAAATAAAGAGATACAATGAGATACCCATGCTCCTAAAAAAATCATAACTTAGCCATCTACCAAAATACATTTCCCAATATAATAATAATATCAACTAGCAATAGTACCAATTAAAACAAAAACATAATACCACAAAATCAATAACAACAATGCCAACTAAAACAACAACAAAAAAATGGTTAGAACTAAGGGAAAACTGACCAAACCATCCAAAGAGGCTATCATACCATTGTGTATACCTATAAAATGTCATAGGACACATCTTAGGTAGTCATGATTTTACTATCACCATTAACCCTTTGCCAACTACTAATATACCTAGACCCTTGCCCAATAATGTATATCCATTGAGTAATTCTTACCAACATCTTTATGTCAGTAATTCTTTTTAAAATCATGTTTAAAACTAGGCTCAACACCACCCTTGAATTACCAGTCTAGGTCCCATTTCCTACCCACCTAACTACCAAATCCAAGTACCATATGAGATTGCACAATCATAACTCAATGAGCCAAGGTTACTATCAAGGGCCCATAGCCAAATAATATAAATGAGCCCATTCAACCTTTTATGCCTATCAAAAATAAACAAAATAATAAAATTGAGATGAATGCCTATGATATTATGGAGAAACTAAAGAATACACATGCACATATATCCATCATGGATTTGTTACATACATCAAATATCCATAAAAACATATTGAATGATTACTTAAACCAATCCCGCATGCTAGATGACATCACTCTAGATAAATTACAGGTTATGGTAAGACACTTGGCCCCTAGTCAATATCTTAATTTTGATTAAAGTGACATGTCATCCCTAGGAACTAAGCATAATGATATGTTGTACATGAAGGTCGGTATAACAAACCATAGAGCTAAACACATCCTTATAGATAATGGTTTGGGTCTCAACATTATTTATCTAAATTTGGTCAAACATCTTGGATATATAACAAGTGACTTACATCCAGATACCCTTATTATCAAAGCATATTATAATGAAGAAATGGAATCTCAAGGTATTATTAGCTTGCTAGTGGTCATTAGGCCTTTGACCCATGGCACTATACGTCATGTTCTAGACCTAGAACTATCTTAAAATCTATTATTGGGCTGACCCTATATATATGAAATGAGGGCCATACCTTCCACTTTGTATCAGTGTATAAAATTTTCACATTCAAGAATAAAAGTGATTATAGCAGCTGATCACCATCCATATTAGTATTTTAAATGTCTTGAGGACAAGTGAATAAGTTATAACTATCAATTTGGTTTGAATCCTATGCCCAAATCTAATGAAGAAAGATCCAAAAAAGGGGGAGCCATTAAATTAGGACAAGAACCAAATTATATTGATCCTGATAGCTTAGTTTTTACCTCAACCATGTCTCCACTAGACATTGTCAATCACTTTTATATAATTGATAAAGGTCTCAAATAAAAAAATACCCATAATGCATTCCATATTTCCAAATTACCACAAAATCGAAAAACATATGAAAGACCAAAGGCCAAAACTACTTGTATAGAGTGGCATACTAAGGGAAAATCTTAACTAAATGAGCCCATTATTTTAAAACCAATCTCTGGCCTATAATAAGACCCCTATCAAAAGATAATTAATGGATTTACACTGATGAGTTAGCTAACTATTACCAAAGCACAAAATATCATATCCCTAATTAGATTATGGATCAACTATTTTATGAAGGTAGAGGCATGGGATTACATCAATAAGGCATGATCGAACTAGTATCAATGACCAAGTATAAGGGAACCCATGGTATTATATTTAAACCACTTGGGGGTGACCCTGCATACCTTATTTGTATTTCAACACCATCGACTAGTGAAGATAATTTTGGTAGTGATGTAGGGTCTGATTATAACATCTACGATAACCTTGATGCCATAAATTGATCCAAAACTCAGAATTTCTGGCTGATAAATATCACAATAACATAGAAATAACACAATAACAATGAATTCTCTGAGAAGAGATGTAGTATTACTCAAAATCGCAATACAGAAATATGCTTATCTCTGGGAAGAGATGTCTGTCTTCACATTTCGGGTTACCTATTATTTTATACACAATTTGAAAGCATGGGAAGGATGTGGAAGGTCACCAATCTCGAGGGAGATGAAGTGGTACGACTTCCAATATTTAAAACAATACATAATTCAAGAAATTACTATTTTTAGAAACTTACTATTTTTAGACAGCACTATTAAAATTGAAATTTGAGGCACTTCCGTTGGGTTTTCGGGGGTCAAACTCCATTGAGCAGAGCTCAGTGCCATTTCACGATGTTCCCCTCGTTCCTAGCTTTCCAACGGTTCAAACGGCGAGTCAATTGGAGCTACGGTGCAAAAGTTATGGCTCCCGGAAGTTCCGTCATCAATTGGGGTGGAACTGTCACCCGAATTGTCGCCTGAATTGATGCCTGGATCATAAATCTATTTAATCCTCATGCCATTTACACCTTTATCCCTTTTTATAAACTTTCTCCATTAACCCTTTACCACCCATAGTTGATAGACTAGGACCAATAAGAGCTAACAATGCCATTAAATGAGTTTGAAAATTATGAGACCATATGTGACTTTCTAGGATTAAGGAATCACATTCCTCTTGGAGATTTCAAGTAAGGTTTTTTTATTAGATTAGATCCAACCACCTATTTTAGAGAGTAGATGAATTTCCCTAGCCAAAAATAAAAATAAAATCAAACATTGAGGTCTAAAAGTGAAAACCTCTTTGAGGAATCACATTCCTCTTGGAGATCACAAGTAAGGATTTTCTATTAGATTTGATCTTTCTACCTATTTTAGAGAGCAGGTAAATTTCCTTGGCCAAAAACAAAAAACAACAAAAACAAAATAAAACATTGAGGTCTAAAATTGAAAACCTCTTTGAGGCACTTTATAAATAGGGTAAAAGTAGAGAGAAAGGCAAGTCTCTTGGTTAAAACTAGTTTTTGATGCCATTAGACATGGATTTTCACCCCTCTTCCTATGAATCATAGGAAACCTATAGTCTAAAGCTTATTTATGGATTTGAAATTAGTACTACAGAGAAGCAAGATTTTGTGCATATTATTTAAGAGTGCCCTAAATTATTTATTTCATGGCCTTTACCAACACTAGGAGATTCTAATTTATCCTACTTGGGAGAATTAGATGAGATAGTTTGGCTAGAAAACATTGTCATTGACAACTAGTTTACCTCATTCTAGACTATATTAGAATATTTTTCTATACTTATTGTGTAAGACACTTCAAAATTTAATATTGGGACTCTAGAGGACCTAGATTGGATCAAACTAGGCACATCGATTTGGAGGACTATTCATGATGGGGAGAAAATGGAGAACCCACATGATGGGTCCTCAAGCCACTACATGGCCTAACACTAAATCATTATTTATCAAAGCCATAGTGTACCCCCACTTACTATGAACCCAAACTTTTAGTGTACCCCAACTCATTATGCACCCCAACTCACCATGTAATCTAACTTTCCATTCAACCCAACTCGTCATGGTAATTCAACCTGAGTTTCAGCTCAATGGTGTATCTTAACTACTTAATGCCAATTTATCTAAGTTGGATGGAGTGAGATATTCTCTAATAGAGTTTGAGATACCCATGCAAAATATAATTTAAAGTGTGATTAAATCCATTGTTATGATTTATTCTAATTAAGGCTACTTAAAGCCTTTATTATATGGTTTTTAGCTAATATGAGATATTGATTCCTATTTGGAAAAATGACATGCCAAGACTTAAGGAATTAAAAATAAATCATTGGAAAGAGCCGTTAGATGGTTGGATCAATAGACCAAAATAATTTATTTAGAAAGAAGCTTATGCATGATGAAGTGGATAGATCCTAATTGGGAATGGAGGCTATCTCTTATTTTTACTGAGATGGCTCGATGGCCAATAAAGAAGCTATGACCATGCATGCATTTAGACCTAGTAATAGGAATAGATATTTAGATACCCTGAGTAAAAAGATAGAGTCTTGTGAGGAGTCTTAGGTGATGAAAAAGGAAGAGGAACCCATGACCAAAGAGGCAAGGGTTTGATGATTGGGATTTAGTGATGGTCTTAGATTTAGGTCAATAATGATACATTCTAGTCTTCACTTAGAGAAGAGTCAGTAGATGTTCTTGGGGAAAACCATCAAGAAGATTTTACATTGAGTCTAGTCAAAGCATTCGATCATTATCATGGTTTGGGCCTGCTTGATAGAAGAGAGATCACTGAATGATAATGTGTTCAAATCCTTGATGAGGGAAGCTAGGTGGAGTAAACTACCTATTTTGATACTGGCTAAGAGAAAAGAGATGTATAGTATATAATAGGTGAATTCATAATGCCTATATTATTTTAAACATAAGTGATTAAGTCTATTTGTATTAAATGGCATTGGATAAAGGTTACGATGGGAAGAGCTTATTGGCCATGGTCAAAGCATTGAATTATGGTGACTTGTAAACTTGATCTCGAGCCAAAAGAGAAGGCATCACTATTTGAATGTAGTAGATATCATTGGGTCATCCTATTTTTTTATAAATCTTGAGAGGATCAAAATGAATAGACATGGAATTGTAAATCTCATCATAGAATGAGCTAGGTAGAGATTATGGTGAGATGATATCATTTGAAAACATATGACCTAAATCTATAAAAGGATATGTCTAACTGGCAAAAGCCTATTTTTTTATTTATTTTAGGCAATGAAGACATGGATGTATGGTTGTAATAGGTCCCATGATGGTGATGTGTACATTAGGAAGAAGCCTGCTATTTTTTATCATGGTTGGGAAAAGACACATAATCAAATATTATGTGGTGATGGTTTAAATTACATGGTCCAAATATCACCAAGTTTGGTAAGGCCCAAAGGGAGAGGGAAATAGAGTTGAGTCTAGAGATGTGTTCATGTCAAGGATACATGACATCTCATTTTAAACCCAAGATTATGTTATATGTCACCATAGTCTTAAAGGCCCAAAGGGAGATATGTTAATTTTGTAGGTATAAATACAAGCCTATGTCAATTCTTTTTCCTTTATTCTTATTTTATAAAGGCATTATAGCCATGGAGGAAATAATTAAATAGTTATTGATGGAAGAAACTTGCTTATTTTATAAGGCCTTTTGGCCAAGGGTAGATCTAATCTTTTCCTTACAGCTTATTTAAAGATAGAGACCCAAGCCTAGGGTTAATCAACTCCTTCTATTATATGGTGATAGACAAGGAAGAATGTATTATGTGCCTCTGTAATGACATATAGAGAGATAGAGACACCCGTAATTGTATGTTTTATTACCTCTATATTTATGTTAAGACATTTGACCCTAGATGGATGTAGATAATTACAAGGGTTATTATTGGATTTATAGGTCTATTAAAAGGTAGACACTCCTTAATCAAGATATGCCTATTTACAAGTTTATAGATACACTCGAATGGAGAATTACCCAAATATATAGATATGGATGAATATATTTTATAGACAAAGGAAAGATGTATGTTGAAGGAGTCATAGTCTTAAAGTTACTTTAAACATTATTTCAGGTTCATAATCCATTTTGATGTAAGTTTTAAATGGATATTTACATATTTTAAATGGATTGGATTGTAGTTAACTACCATCTTAGATATGTATCCCAAATGATCAGTAAACTCCATTACCACTTTTGGTCTCACTATTTCATTTTGTTTCATTTTGTGTTTTGTTTAATCTAGTTGAAAATGAATGAATAAAATACTATAAATAAATGAGAAGTTGTAAATGACATAGAATTACAATTTTTTATATGTGGGAATGAGTTTTAAAAGTTATCTAATTAATTTCACTCAATCCTATATTTTTTCATCAATTCTATTTAAATAATGAATTGAGATATTTTAGTATCCATTTCACAAATTGTTTATCTAGTTTATGAATCAAATTTGGTATTATGGCAAGTGATTATAGGACCTTGCTTCAGTTAAATATTAGATTTTGGTTCCAATTATTTTTTTGGAGTTGACCATGTAAGAAGGATAGTGAAAAAATAAATTGGAAGGTGTTCCAATTCACTGAAAGAAGACAAGCTTCTAATAGCTAAGGTTTTAAAACCACTAGCCCTACATAATCAATGCAGATGAAGAACAAAACATTTTAACACTTGAGGTGTGAGATGGGTTTGTGAAAGGAATAACATTTTTTCCTTGGGAATAATTCAGATAAAATACAAGGCATTTTCAGAAAAGCATCTCCAAAGATGAATTAGTTATAGTTCATTTCCAATATTACATAAAGGGCATATTGAAGTATGGTTAGAGTTTGACTTCATACTAGCATTGACACAATATTTTGGTCTAGCTATTCAATTGTGAAACCTTATTATTTTGGATTATTAATCATATTTTGGATGCCTATGTCCTTGAATATATGAACAAGTGAAAACACCAACTCCATGGTAAGATATAAAAATGGAAAAAAGGTGATGTTCATTATTAGACAAGTTCTTACATTCTGAGTTTTGAGTTTTATCTAGTTCATGAATTGGTATGTTTCATAGATTTGTTGAGAGTTTCAAGAAGAAAATAGGATGTTGTTTAAGACACCAACATTAGTTAGCCAATACTCAACAGGTGCATTTCATACTCTTGTAAATAGGTATGAGTTATTTTGAAAGTAACTATTTGCATAATTTGGGTTACAATCAAGATAACCTTTGTGTGGGTTACTCTGGATATAAAATATGCCTTTATGTAAAATTGTTTTTGAAAGCCTTTTGAATGATAACATGGATCATATAACTCTTTGAGATAGAGTTTTATAAAGATGAAACCACTACTATTCATTTGAGGAAACCATAAACAGGGAATAACCCTTGTGGATTATATGGTTTATTTGAATAGTTGATAAAGCATAACTATAGAACAAAATAGTATGCCTGATTATTACTTCCAACACTATTACAGAGAAATTCTTATTGAATCTAGAAAGGCAATTTCATCTAAGTTGTGTTTGGAAATATTTATATTTTCAATCTCCTATTTCACTTTTCCATTGTAATAGACTTTTTTGGGGAAACTAACTCAGTTGGATGAGCTATGGAGGTATGAATTAGGTAACAACCATATGGTGAATGAAACCTTGAGACAAGTTTAAAATATTTGGTTTCTTCTCACTTTTTAAATGATATTTTCTTACAGTTACTTTCATATTTATGAGTTGTAAATATATCTCTATGTAAACTCTCCAAGTTAACATTGGATTTTGAAAATTATAGTGAAATATTTGAGGGACACAATAGTTAAAGTTTTTGTTTACAGATCCCTTGATTATCCTTAGGTATGATGACTATTGTGCATCAGTCACGTTAGGATAGATAAAATCGATTGCATGTTTTTATACTTATATGCATTTTAAGTCCCACCATGATATGGGAAATGTTTCTATTTCAAAAATTCTTTTACTCCCATGTACATCTATCATGTACGTCATGTAAGAGTATTATTTAAGACCCATAAATGGGTGATGTTTCTAAAATATAAGTATACCTATGTGCCATTTATTTATAAATCCTTAGGTGTATATAAAAGAATAATTTCCCTTGTGCGACAACAAGGATGATCCAAAAATCAAAATTTTTGGTTGAAAAATATTTCAAGAACACAAAAATAACACATTAATAATGAATTCTCTGAGAAGAGATGTTTTATTACTCAAGATCGCAATACAACTATATGCTTATCTCTAGGAAGAGATGTCTAATTTCCATTTCAGGTTTCATCTTCATTTATACACATTTTTAAATTAGGGGGGATGTGTAAGGTCACTAATATTTAGGGAAATTAAGTGCTTTGACTTTAATTATTTAAAACAATATAGAATTCAAGGAATTACTATTTTTAGAAACTTACTATTTTTAGACTACACTACTAAAATTGAAATTCAGGGCACTTCCATTGGGTTTTTTGGGGTCAAAATCCATTAATCAGAGCTCCATTCCATCTCACCATGTTCTCCTCATTCTTATATTTCCAATGGTTCAAGCGGTGAGTCAATTAGAGCTACGGTGCAAAAGTTATGGCTCCTAGAAGTTCTATCATCAATTGGGGTAGAACTGTCACCTGAATTGTTTCTCATATCAAAGGCGAATAATTTAACCTTAATGTAGTGTAGGAGTTGAGAGAAACCACTAGATTGTGAATTTTGGGTAACAGTTCATTTGACAAAATGGATACAAAGTTTGTTTTTATTCTTTATATATAAGATGCAATTTCAGTTAGATAGTTGACTTTTTGGTAGAGTTATGTTTGTTGGTGTGATGAAAAAAACCATGTAGTAGGTTCAGTTAGATTCTTGGAAATTTTGAGGAAAAAATACTTTTTATGGGGATGTTTGATCTAGAAGACTATTCATGATGGGGAGTAAATAGAGAACCCACGTGGCAAGTCCTCAAGCCACTACATGGCCTACCACCAACTCCATACTGTTTCTCCAAGTCATAGTGTACCACATCTCACCATTCACCCCAACTTGTCATGCACCCTAACTCATCGTGAAACCCAACTCACCATTAAACCTAACTTGGCATGGAAATTCAACCTAAATTTGAACTCAATGGTTGATATTAACTACTTAATGTCAACTTGTCTAATTTGGATGGGGTGAGATATTTTATGACAAGGTTCAAGATACCCATGTAAAATACAATTTAAAGTATAACTAAATCCATGGTTATGATTTGTTTTAATGAAGGCTATTCAAAGACTTTATTATATGATTTCCAATGAATATGGGATATTAATTCCTATTTGTAAAAATGACATGCTAAGACTTAAGGAATTAAAAATAAATCATTAACAAGAGCCGTTATATGGTTAAACCAATAAAACAGAGGACTATATTGAAAAGGAAGCATGTGTATGATTAAATGGATAACCCCTAATTAGACATGCAGGATATCTCTTATTTTTATTGAGATAGATCAATGGCCATTTAAGAAGCCATGATTATGTATGCATTCAAACCTAGTAATAGGAAGATATATTTAGAGACCCTGTTAAAAAGGATATAGGCCTATGAGGAGTCTTAGGTGATGGGAAAAGAAGAGTAACCCATGACCAAAGAGTCAAGGGTTTGACAGCTAGGCTTTGGTAATGGCATTGGATTGAGGGCAATAATGATACATCCTAATCTTCATTTAGAGAGGAGTCGATGGATGTTCTTTGGGAAAACCATCAATAAGATTACACATCAAGCCTAATCAAAGCATTCAATCATTATCATGGTTTAATCCTACTCGATGGGAGAGAGATCACTATATGGTAAGGTGTTTAAGGCCTCAATGAGGGAAGCTAGGTGGAGTAGACTACCTATTTTGATACTGGCTAAGAAAAAAGAGATGTACAGTTTGGGATAGGTGAATTGATAATTCCTATATTATTCTAGACATAAGCAAATGAGTCTATTTGTATTAAATGACAATAGATAAAGGCTGCAACGGGAAGAGCTTGTTGGCCATGGTTAAGGAATTAAATTGTGGTGACTAATAAATTTGAGCCCAAGCCAAAAGAGAAGGCATCAATATTTGAATATAGTAGAGATCATGGTGTCCTCTTATTTGCTTGTAAAATGTAGGAAGATCAAAATGACTACACATGGCATTGTAAAGATCATCGTAGAATGAGATAGGCAAAGATTATGGTGAGATAATATCATTTGAAAACATATGAATTGAGTTTATAAAATGATACATCTATCCAATAAAATCCTATTTATCTATTTACTTGAGGTAATGAAGCCATGGATATATAGATGTAATAGGTCCCATAATGGTGACATGTACATTAGGAAGAAGCATACCATTTTTTATCACAATTGGGAAAATACACACAGCTGAATATTATGTGGTGATGGTTTAAATTACGTGATCTTGATATCACCAATTTTGGTAATCCCTAAAGGGAGAGGGAAATAGAGTCGAGTCTTGAGACGTGTCCATGTTGAGGATGTATGACATCTCATTTTAGACCTAGGATTATGTTGTAAGTATGCCACCACAGTCCCAAAGGCCCAAAGGGAGATATGTTAATTCTTTAGGTATAAGTACAATCCTCTTTCAATTATTTTTACTTTCTTCTATTTTTATAAAGGCACTGTATCCATGAAGGAAGTAATTAATTAATTTTTGAAAGAAGAAACCTACTTATTCTATAAGGCCTTATGGCCAAGCACAAATCTAATCTTTTCCTTATAGATTATTTAATGATAGATACCCAAGTTTGGGGTTAATCAACTCCTTCTATTCTATGATGATAGATAAGGAATAATGTATTGTGTGCCTTTGTAATGACATACAAAGAGACAAAGACACCCATAACTATAAGTTTTATTGCCTCTATTTTTATGTTAAGTTATTTGACCTTGGAGGGATGTAGATAATTGCAAGGGTTATTATTGGAGTTACAACTCTATTATAAGGAAGACACTCCTTAATCAATATATACCCATTTACAAGTTTATAGATACACTTGAATGGATAATTACCGAAATATATGGAGACAAATGAATAGATGATATATATAGAGGAAAGACATCTTCTAAAGAAGTCAGAGTCTTAAAGTTAGTTTCAACATTATCTTAGGTTCATAATCTATTCTGATGTAAGTTTTAAATGGATATTTACATCTTTTAAATGGACTGAATTGTAGCTAACTACAATCCCAGAGATGTATCCCAAATGATGAGTGAAATCTATTATCACTTCTAGTATCACTATTTCATTTTGTTTTATTCTATGTTTTGTTTAATATAGTTACAAATGAATGAATAAAATAATAAAAATAAATGGGAAGTTGTAAATGACATAAAATCAAAAAAAATTATATGCAGGAATGAGTTTTAAAATTCATCTAATTAATTTCACCCAATCCTATATTTGTACACCAATTCTATTTAACTAAAGAATTGAGATATTTTAGTATCCATTTCACAAATTATTTTTTCAATTTATGTATCACACATCCCTCACTAAGGAAGAACATGAAGTTTTTATAGCCCTTCTGAGGGAGTTTGTTGACATATTTACATGGGCTTATTTGAACATGATAGGTTTTGGACCCTACCTTGGTTTTAAAAAATCTTTATGTACATCATGATGCCAAACCCATTAAGTAGAAACTATGTAAAATGTATCCTTACATTATTTTTCTAGTTAACAAAGAGTTAGAAAAACTCTCTGATGTAAGATGCATTAGGGTAATTGACTATTCATAGTGGTTTCAAACATTGTTCTAGTGAACAAGAAACTACAATGTATTAGAATCTAAACTAACTTTAGAGATATAAACAAATCCTACCAAAAATATGACTTTCCTTTGCCTAACATTGACATGATATTTGAGTCAATGTATGGATATGAAATGCTTTCTATTATGGATAGATTTTCAAGATATAATCAGATCAAAATTTTACTTAAAGACCAACACAAGATAACATTCACCAATCTATTATTGGAAGCACAATGACTAAGATGGGGGGTGAATCAGTCATCAAAACATTCATTATATTCATGAACCATTCATACAAACATATAGATCAATCTAAGCACAAGAAAACATACATATAAATATGAAATACATGAACACATCACATATATGATAAACTCTCAAGGGGAATAAAACCCAATAATATTTTTAAATGGACTACAATCCTATAAGAAAAAAACCAAATTTAGTAAAGCAACAACTCCATATGGAGCACTAATTCCAACTATCCAAGTACCCACATGACTAGGCTTTAGAAAGTAGCCACTTGAAAGGAGGAGCCAACCCCCTAGATGACTCAGAACTAAATCAGCCACCTAATTTCTCTGATCACCTTTATAACACCTTGTTTCTCAACAAATATATTATGACCACCTCTTCATCTCTTCACACTCTTATCCCTCTCCAACTGCTTTCTAGGTTTCTTCACTCAACTAGGTCTCTTCAAGACTAATTAGGGCATATGACCTTGATATTCATACTTAAACCTCTTATTATATATTCATGATAGTCCCTATACTCTATTTTTATGGTCTATAAGACCTTTTTACACTCAAGTATCTTCTATATCATTTGTTCCTTAATCTAATTCACTAATTTCCAATTAGACCTAAAAAGCCTTGTTATTATACAAGCCTCTTGCTCATACACCTCTTGGTTAGACACACACACTTGTCCACTTATATTGTACACATAATAGGCCTTATTAAATGTTATAATGAATAATAAATCATTACATTAGGTTGGCCATAACCCAAATATACCAAATCCTTCTTTAGGTCTTATGGAGACCTAATTCCATTAGGCCTACTTTAGGACACATTACCTTATGACCCATTAGAAAATTATACACCTATATACACATCACCAAATTTTCATAAAAAAAATATATATATGTAGTATAAAACATCCTATTATCACCATGACACTCTTTATTTCCAACCACCACTTGAAACACTCCATTAGCATTATTCACATTAGGCCTTGTTACACATAGAAAAGTATGTCTCGAACAACTAAATATAGAACATCATTTACCCACACAATCATGAAAATAAACATGACCTAAAAAATATCACCATATTAATTAGACACTTCCACTTAGGAGATAAGGACTCAATAACACATTTGCAACTCACTCACTCAGAACTGTCAATTTTCCTCAAAGACTAGTCATGCTAACTTTGAACTCAAACACCTGTGTAGACACATTCAAAGACTACTAATGCATTAAAAATATTATATTCCATATTCATAACATCCACAAACATAAAACTCATATGGTGTAATATCAAAATATTGGTCTTTCAAACCAATCTCATGACCTTATATCATACTATTTTATTTAAACCTGATAGGTCAACTTGTGAGCAACCTTTCACCATATTCATTGACCTCAAAAATTTATTTAAAACATATAAATGAATTAAAATTCCTAAAAAACATATCCATGTACTTTTTTTCATCATTATATCATGAGAAAGTAGTCCAGTTCATCTTCTCATTAGTGCTTGGTTTTTTTAATATTTGCACCATTACACCTACTAGCAATTAGAAAACTTGATGACTAGTTTATCAAATTTTAGGACTATAAATTATCCAAAAAACTTCATGGACATGAAAAATTAGTCTCTATCTTCTTCTTCCATATATTTTATTACTATTTTTAATGCAACTTTTGACTTCTATTGTAACTTCTTTAGAAACAAGCCTATAACTCAACATTTTATCTCTCCTCTCTCTAACCAATACCACATGTATATACCTAGGAAATTCCACTACAATATATAATATCTTACCTGATAAATTTAATCCATCCTTATCATTCTTGATCAACATATTCACCATCAGGTCCTTATTAGGGTTCTAAGAGGGTTTAAACCTATTTCGACTCTTAAGATCATTCATTAAGCATATCCCCTCAATACAAAAACTAATGCCTTTAATTTTGATCCAAGACCCTTAACCATATAACATGAACTTATTATGTTCCCATGAAATTTTTTGATGAGCTAATGATCACAACAAAGTGCTTCTCAAGTTGAGAACCCTTCATTATGAGCACTCAAGAGACCTCCAAACAACTTTGCATGCATTGTCCTTCACATTGTCACCTCAAACTACATGAAAAAACTTGAAATAACATACCTCACATTGAATAATTCTTACATGATCTCAAAAACCTTAAAATTTGATCATGACCCTTCATTAGGCAACAATCTCTCTCTTTTCTATCTAGACCTTAACCTGTAAACCACATTAGGCCTTAAAAACTAACCTTCATGCCTCTTAACATGCACTCTCTACCTCACTCACATACTCAATAAAAATCATACAACAAATCATTCCTATTTTCACTCATCTCACTAAGCCACCATTCTCATACCTTATCACAATGTCTCATCATGCCTCATTAGGCCTAGCAGGGTTTAAGAGAGGTCTAGATGTAGACCTAAACGGAAGGTCATACACTTTTAGGCTTACCATAAGACTCTTATGAGTGATAAAATGCCTCACATATATGATCAAATAGTTATATGCATCCTTCACATGCCTATGTTCATTCATTTTTATGCACATACCTCTTCATGTCATGACTAGGCTCATGACTAGGCTTCTTATACAATTCGACATTAATGACTTGTACCTTCATACAACCATAAAACATTAATTGCCTTCAAATTATATTTCATGATATAAAATTTCAATGATAACACTCCATCAATGCCCTTTGTCACATCACTACACTACTAACTAGGCACATTATCTCAATGACATCAACTTCATACAAGATGCACCTTTGACATCAATGATAATACTCAATAATCTCCCCCTTTCTCATTAATGGAAACCACTCAAAAACTTCTCTCAACAAGAAACTTCTCCCTCATTCTAAAATTTCTCTCCCTTTGACATAAATGACAAAGTGATGTCTACAACTCCTTTGATCACACTCCTTAATACTAAAACACTTAACATATAGGACTATGAGTTTATCAATCATAATAAAAACATTCTCCCCCTATCTCCATGTATACCTTCTTATAACTAGTCATATACTCTTGGATCTAATGAACCACCTGATTATTTTCCCCTAAGTACTTGGCTTCCTCAATTATTTCTAGAGGTTGGAATTATACCCACTTTTTGTCTTGGGTGTTCAAATGTTGCCTTTAGAAGTGGTTTGGTCAAAATGTATGGAATTTGATCCTATGTAGAAACATATTCAAGTCTAACACTTTATTTAGTTACCTTATCTCTTAGAAAATGATATGTAATGGTATTATTCTTAGTCCTTGAGTGCATGATAGGGTTCTTTGAGACACTTATAATACTTTTATTATCATAATAGATAGGGCTAAGATCATCATACTCCACCTTGTAGTATTTTAAGGTCTATCTCATCCATAATACCTGAGTGTAACATGAAGCTGCTATAATGTACTCAGCTTCACAAGTGGATAATACTACTGATGGTTATTTTTTACTTATCCATGAAACTAGACACCCACCTAAGAAGAAATCTCTTCCACTGGTACTCTTTTTATCATCTAGACTTCATTCCTAGTCTGCATTTATATAGGCTATCAAATTGAATTCCTTGCTCCTTAGATACCACAACCTAAACTCCATAGTCCCCTTGAGATACTTGAGTATCCTTTTAACTACTTTTGGATGATTTTCCTTTATATTTTCTCAAAACCTTCCCATAATACCTACTACTTTCATGATTTTAGGTCTATAGGTAGTGGTGTATAGAAAATTTCCAATCATTGACCTATATGATGTCTAATTTACCTTTGGAGACTCATCTTCCTTTCTCAACTTACACCCTATGATCATAGGTGTACTAACTACCTTGAAATCTTCCATCTCAAAATTCTTAAACATCTCTTTTATGTACTTGACTTGTGAAATGAATATACCTTTTTCAAATTGAGTGATTTGTAACCCAAGAAATAATTATAGTTCTCTCAACATGGACATCTCAAACTCTTTATCACCTTTACAAAGGCTTTTCTCATATTCTCATTATTTCCACCAAAGATGATGTCATCCATATATACAACTACTATCATTGATGGTCATCTTCTATCTTTATGTATAGATTATTATCTACAACTCCTCTTTTGAATCCTTAATCTAACATATACTTATCAAACTTACCATATGAAGATCTAGGAGCTTTATTTAGACCATAAAGGGCCTTTTTAAATTTTCAAACATAGTCCTTGTCACATTATAGTGATAACCCCTCAGGTTTCTCTATGTACACCACCTCTTCCAAACTCCTATTAGAAAGGGTAGATTTGAGATCCATCTGTTATACCTTAAACCCTTTGAATCTTTCATATGATAGAATAATCTAATGGCCTCCAATCTTGATACTAGTGCAAAGATCTTCTTAAAGTATACCCCTTCATATTATGCATATCCCTTACATACCAATATATCCTTATTCCTATTGAATTCTCCATCTTCATTCAACTTGTTTCTAAACACCCATTTTGTACCAATGACATTCTTGTCTTTAGGCTTAGGAACTAGTTCCCAAGTCTCATTATTATTTATTTGGTATAACTCATTATTCATATCAACTATCCAAAATTTGTAATTTCTTGATTCTATATGGTTCTTAGGTTTAATATTAAACAATAGAATAGCATTATCTTGATTTAGATTACTTACCAATCCTCTCCTTGTTTGCATACTTGCATTCTTATTGCTAATGATTTGAGATTCAGGATGATTTCTTTGAATCTATCTTGAGGTTAATTTTGAGTCTTTTATCTCCTCAAATTCTTATTCTTCCTCATCAACCTCTATATTTTCCTCTTCACTCTTGAATTCCATATTCTCTAATATATTCTTTGATTGTGAGTGTGATTTCCTTGTCTCATCAATATTCACATTGGTGATTTCCACTATCTTATGTAACCTCTTGTTATAACATCTATAGGTTGAGCTCATTGATGAGTATCCTAATAATATATATTAATCATATTTGGAATAAAACTTTCTTAAGTCTTAATCATCTCTTTTTATTAAACATTTTCTCCCAAACACTCTAAAGTGTTCCACATAAGTAGGTATGTCTTTCCATAGTTTATAAGGAGTTTTGTTTCCATTAGTCCTTATTTATCCTCTATTCAAAATGTATACTATAATTCTCATTACCTTTCTCCAATATCCATAAGATTATCTAGACTCATTTAGCATAGTTCTTTCCATCTCTAAAACTATCCTATTATTTATTTCCACTACCCCATTTTGCTGAGGTGTCTTAGTTGATGAGAACTATCTCATTATTCCATGAACCTCATAGAAGTCATTAAAATCATTATACCAAAACTCTCCTCCTCTCTCATATCTTAGACACTTGATCTTCCCATTCTTATCATTATCAATAAGAGCCTTGAATTCCTTCAACTTGTCAATAGCTTATGAATTTTATTTTAAGAATGCTACCCAAGTCATTCTTTTACTTTTCTTTCAATAATGCTACCCAAGTCATTCTTGTATAGTCATCTATGAGTAACATGAAGTATCTATCTTCTAAAATTATTTAAATTCTTGTAGGACCATTGATATCAATGTGTATTAACTCCAAGGGTCTTATAATAGAGTAATCCTTGGACTTAAACCTTATTCTAGTTTTCTTACCATGTTGACATGCCTTGCAAAGTATGTTTGTAGGTTTGGTAGACTCAAGCATGTTCTTCATAAACTTATTAGTGTTTATCTTAACTATATTGTAAAATTTTAAGTGACCTAACCTTATATTACATATCCAAATTTAATCCATATTAGTCATAAATCATCTCTCCCTCTTGATCTCATCAAGACATATATATTTTTCTCGGTCCTCTTAGCATTGGCAATTAGCCTTCCTGATTTAGCTCTCCTTATCTCACACCCTCTATCATGAAAGGTTAGTGTATATCATTGGATTAACCTTTAACTTACACTAATAAGGTTATGTTTCAAACCTTACACATACAACACATTTTCTATCTTAGTCTTCCCATTGTCCAAACTCAAGATACCCTTGCCAACTATATTGGTAGTTGTGTTGTCTCTAAATCTCATTGTTCCTAAAACATTCTTATTCAATGATATGAACTTGTTTTTTTATCTTATAATGTGGCTTGGGAAATGACTATATATATACCATTTCATACCTTCATCTTCAATGTGAAAGGAAATCTAAGATAGCATATATTCTTCTTTAGTCTTATGTTCCTCCTTAGCAAATAATCCATCTTGACTCATGGGCTCAATATGATCAATCTTGCCTTTTTTTGGATTCCACACCAATGTTTGTCCCTTCTCATGCACTTTAAAAGCTCCATATAAATTTTTAAGTCCTCTTGACTGATCACTCCTTCTCTCATGTTCCATGATAACTCATCCCTTGAGACTGTTCTACAATCACTTGCTCTATGACCAAAGATATGACAAGAAAAACAACAAGCATTGAAATAATTGAAATACCCCATTTCATTTGGCTACTTTATTGGTCTCTTCATGTTAACTTTCATATTGGTGCTATTAAATTTTTTGAGCTTCTCAATATCTTTATTAAACTTATTCATCTTGTTTATGAGATCCTCATGCCCAATATTAAAATAATCTAGATATATATTCAACTGATCATACTTAACTTCTTTTCATTTTAACTTTGTATTAACACCTTCTAATTGATTCCTGAGATCCTTGATGATCTTCTCATCCCTTTTGGATTTTTTGACCTAGTTACTTTTCAAGGTATAAATTTATTCCTTAAGATCCTTGAACATAGATCTCAACTCATGTTTCCTCTTATTTTTATGCTTCAAGTCATCTAGGGAACTTATGATCTCATCTTTAAGGTATAATTTATCTTCTCCTTCTCCACTATCATAATAGACTTCATCATATATGTTGTCTTCTTGATCACTAGACATCTTGTGCTTTTTAGGATCACCTTAAAGATACTAGGCCTAATTTAAAGGAAAAAGACATAATACCAATTGTTGGAATAATAATTACTAAGATGGGGGATACATCTATCATCAAAACATTCATTCAATTCCACTTAACATTCATGAGCCATTCATACAAACATATAAATCAATCTAAGCAAAAGCAATCATACATATGAATATGAAATACAAGAACACATCACATATATGGGAAAAACTCAAGGGTAATAAAAAAAATTGATCTATTTAAATGGAATACATTATTATAGGACAAAAACCAAATTTATTAAATCACCAACTCCATATGGAGCACCAACCCCAACTAGTTAAGCACCCACTTGACTAGGCTTTAACAAGCACCCACTTACAAGAAGGTCCCTAGATGACTCAGCACCAACTCAAACACCTAATTTATTTTATCAACTTCATAACGCCTTATTTATTAACTAATATATGATGACCACATATTCAACTCTTCACACTCTTATCCCTTTAAATTGCTTTCTAGGTTTCTTCACTCAACTAGGTCTCTTCAAGACCGATTAGGTCATATGACCCTTATATTTATACTCAGACCTTGTATTATATATTCATGATAGTCCTTATAATCTCTTTTTATTTTCTATAATACATTATTCCACTCAATAATATTTTATCTCATTCTCTCCTCAATCCAATTCACTAACTTCTAATTAAGCCTAAAAATCCTTATTCTTATACAAACATCTTGCTCATACACCTCTTGGTTGGTCACACGAAATTTCCCACTTATATTTGAAACATAATATTACTTATGAAATTTTATAATTAATAATAAATCATTAAATTAGGTTGGCCATAACTCAGATAGACCAAATCCATCTTTAGGTCTCATGGAGACCTAAAACCATTAGGCCTACTTTAAGACACATTAACTTATGATCTCTTGGAACATTATACACATATATTAATAGAAAAAAAATCATAAAAATATCAAATAGGACTTATCCAACATCCTCTTATCACCATGAAACTTTTTATGTTCAACCACCACTTGAAACAGTCCACTAGCATTGTTCACATTAGGCCTTTGAACACATAGAAAAGTTTATCTTAAAAAACTAAAGATATCACATAATTTACCCAAAAAATAATGATAATAAATAAATTATAAAAAATCTAAATTAATTAAAAAATATCACCATATTCATTAGACACTTCCAATTAGGAGATAAGGACTCAAGAACACCTATGTAACTCACTCAAACCTACAAATTTTCCTCAAAGACCAATCATGGTGATTTTAAACTTAAACACTTGTGTAGACACATTAAAATAATATTTATTAATTAAAAAAATTATATTACATCTTAAAAACATCATAAAACATAAAACTCATATGGTCTAATAGAAAAATATTAGTCTTTTAGACCAATCTCATGACCTTATATCATATTATCTTATCTGAACTAGATCAGTCAACTTGTGAGAAACCTTTCAACATATTTAATGACCTCCAAAACTTATTTAAAGAATGTACATGGATTAAAATTATTTAAAAACATTTGTATGTATTTTTTTCATCATTGTATCATGAAAACACATTCTAATTCACTTCTCACTAGTGCTTATGTTTTTCACTGTTTGCACCATTAGGCCTATTAGTGACTAGCTAACTTGGATGACTAGTTTAGCAAATTTTTTGAATATAAACTATAAATAAATATTAATTAACATGAAACATTAGTATCTATCTTCTTTATACATCCATTTTCTTACTATTTCTAATGCAAATTTTGACTTCTATAATAACTTTTTCAAAAACAAGCATGTAACTCAACATTTTCTCTCTCATCTCTAACCAATACCACCTGAAGTTATATTATAGATTTAAATAAAAGTTCCAATATATTACCTAATAAATTAATATCCATATTTATAAATTTTTATCATCATATTCAACATCATGTCCTTATTAGGGTTCTAAGAAGTTTTATACATGTTTCCACTCTTAACGATCATTCATAAAGCATAGCCCCTCTATCCAAAAATAATTCTTATAATTTTAAACTAGGACCCTTACCCATATACCATGAAATTATTAGGTTCCAATTCAAAGGTTTTATAATATAATAAATAGAATAAAATCCTTCTCAAGTTTATAACCCTCCATTCTAAGCATTGGAGAGACCTCTAAATAACTTTTCATGTCTTATCCTTCACATTATGACCTCAAACTACATGATCAAACTTGAAAAAAAATACCTCACATTTAAAAATTATTACATGATATAAAACACCTTGAAATATGATCATGACCCTTAATTAGGCCACACTCTCTCTCTTTTCTCTCTAGAACTTAACCTATAAACCACATTAGGCCTTTAAAATTGAATTTCATGCCTCTTTCCATGCACTCTCCACCTCACTCACATAATAAATCAACCTCATAAAACCACTCATGCCTATGTGCACTCATCTCACCAAGCCACCATGTACATACCTTCTCACAAGGTCTCTTCATGCCTCATTAGGCCAGGTAAGGTTTAAGAGAGGTCAAGATGCAGACCTAGATTGAAGGTCCTACCCCTATAGGCTTACCATGAGACTCTTATGAGTTATCCAATGCCTCAAATATATTATAAAATAGTGATATAAATCCTTCACATGCCTATGTTCATTCATTTTTATGTACATACCTCTTCATGTCATGACTAGGCTGATGACTAGGCTTCTTATGCAACTTGACATCAATGACCTGTACCTTCATGGAACCATAAATCATTATTTACCTTAAAATTCACTTTAATGATATAATATTTCAATGAAAACACTCCATCAATTCCCCTTAGCACATAAACACACTACCAACTAGGCTCATTCTCTCAATGACATCAACCTCATGCAAAATACACCTTTGACATCAATGGTAATAATCAACATCTATGGGGAACATTTTTTTATCAGGTGATGTCATTTATACTAAATAATTCAAGAGCCACATACCAACTAGCCATAACAATTATTTTACATGATATGATGTATGACATCATTGAGTACTATGTCAATGATAACCTAGGTAGATTAAAGACCTGTGCTGACCATCTAGTTATACTATTTTAAGAGACTTCATGAGTAAACTATTATACTTAATCTAAATAAGTATGTTCATCTATAAAATTATAAGGATTCATTATTTCTCATAGGTGCATTGAAGTTGATCCAACCAAAGTTTGTGCAATTACATAAATGTCCCTACCATCTACCTTGAAGAAGTTTTATAGTTTATAGGGAAAGATATAGTCAACCTGATGCTTCATATCATAGTTGGATGATAAATTCCATATATTTACATAATTGATAAATAAGGGAATTAGTTTATCTTGGAATTAGGAGTGTTATAAATAATTTGATCATCTTAAGGAATATCTTACCTACCCACCCATTTTATTGACACCCATGTTGAACAAGCCATTGTTAATTTACTTGACGATGATGTAAATACTCTAGGGGCACTTTTGGCACAACACAATTAATAGGGTAAAGATCATGATATGTATTACTTGAGATAAACATCGGTCATGCATGAGCATAATTATAAGCTAATTGAAAAATCCTATTTAGCAATGGTGTTAATAGCCCAAAATTTGTGTCAATACTTGTTGAATAATAAGACCATTATTATTTATAAAGTAGATCCTCTCAAGTATATACTTTCCAAAACTACTCTATAGTGATGCATGGTAAAATAGATCATGCTTTTGAGTGAGTTTGAAATTTAATATGCCAACCAAAAGGCCATTAAGGGGTAGGTACTCATATATAAAATTAGAGAATATATTATTCATGATACTCAACCTCTTACATTTGGATTTCCAAAGAGGCCATATGAACACCAAAGAAGCATAAGCACTTCCCAAGGCCAAACAATAGAAGATTTATTTTTATGGTTCACTCAAAGTTCATGGACCGGGTACCATAGTATTGTTTTTAATACCGTAAAGGGATATTAATCCCAAGTCATTTCATATTGGATTTCCCTATATTAATAACATAGCCAAGTATAAATCACTCATTTTAGGGTTTCATCAACTAGTATAGTGTAATATCCAACATTTATTGGTATACAATGATTCTCATCTAATCATCAATTAGGTCATGAACCAATAACATGCCAAGGATAATAAGTTGGTACCATATAAATATATGATCGACACTCTTAAGCAATAAATTACCAGCATCTAGTTTGAAATAATACCTTAAGCCAATAATAGAACAATTGATGTTATTTCCACTATTGGCTTTATGATTTAGATCATAGATAGAGCAAAGGATTATCAATTTCTTATTAAACATATCTTAGTTTTATTACATCAACAATAATATATAAAAATGATTTGAAAAATTTATGGTCCCACATATCCTTAGTATTCCAACATATATACCTATCTCTAAGACAAAACTATTCCACCTGATCTATCATGAAAGAAATAAACAACCTTCATTCATAAATCCTCTCATTATACCTTACTTGGACCAACCTTTTATCGAAGAAGCTATGATGGAACTCTAATTCATTATTTTCCTTTGTCAAAATCTAGAATAGAATTGAGGTAAGTTCATGGAGTGTGTGGATCCAAAACCAACAGTGCATTCTTAGCCAAAAAGTTATTGCATATTGGTTATTACTGGCTGACTATGAAAATATACATAGTTATTTATGTGAATAGGTGTGTAAATTGTCAAAAACATGCCAAACTAATTCATGATCTAGCCAAGAAACTCAAACCCTTGACAACAACATATCCATTATCAATATGGGGACTCAACCTCATAGGGAAGATCAATCATACATCCTTAGATGGCCATAAACATGAACTAACTACTACTAAATATTTCACTAAGTGGGTGGAATCCATTCCTCTTACATACATCACTAGTAAGTAAATACCTAAGTTTATATTTAACCATCTCATATGATGTTATGGTTTCCCATCTAACATTATATATATTGATAATGGTGGATCATTTAAAAACAAATATGTGAAGTCACATTGTACCCAATACTATATCAAATAATATTTCTCTATCGCCTATTATCATTAAGGTAATGGCTAAGCTGAGACTTATAATAAAACTATTATCAATGTTATTAAGAGGATTGTCAATGATGTTGGTCATAATTGGCACTTGAATTTTTTTAATTCCCTCTAGGCATATTGTACTACATTCCATATAGATTATAACACATCATCGATGATTACGAATATAGATTAGCTTGCTTGTAAGAGCTATAATTACTTGATAAAATAATGCATGGCCACTTTGAATAACCTTTAGTCATATAAGAATAAATTAAGAGTCTAATACAATAGGTGAATTAAACATCATGAATTTGATTTTGGTGACCTTATGTTAAAAAAAATTAAAATAATGTCAATGCTGAGACAAATAAAAAAAGAAAGTTCTAACCAAACTAATTACGGCCTTATGTAGTTATTGCTAACTAGGATTCTAGAACATACAGGCTCACCATACTAGAGGGAGATGAACTTGAAAAACTAATGAATATAATGAACCTCAAATATTTTTATGCATGAGACACTCAACTTATTATCTATAAATTTAATTTAATTTATGCCACATTATACCCCTTTTTTGTACCATACCATATGCCATTCTACCATACCTTGACCCCTTACCATCTAACTCTTTCTACCTAGACCTATCTATCAAGTTTAGCCTTGGTTTTGATTCATTTTTAATTCAAGCACAATCAGTGGTTGATGATAGATTCAATTCTAGCAGTTATTTTAGATTAAATGTTTGAATAGAAGTATATGAAAATAATATGATAGTGGTCCTTGTAGTTACATACTTAATTTGTTTTTATGTTCTATAATTGTGCTACTAATTATAACTACCTTTGGTAAATTAGTACCACTGACCCTTTGCTATTATTTCCTAATTATAACCACCTATGGGGAAATTAAGAGTAACACCTTTACCATGCATTATTGCATCACCTTGTCATTATTGTTACCATACCTTACCATTTACCTACACCTAAACTTATTGGTACTTAATTTGATGCCTTTTATGTAGGCAAAACTATAGTGACTTGAGGTCATATGGGACTATGTAAGTAGTTCTCAAACATTAAGGTCATATCAATCACCCCTTTTCCATTTTATCATCATTTTGTGAGTTGGACTATTCTGTAAATCATAAAATCATGAAAATTAGCTTAGAATATTCACATGAGATATAAGGCTACCAATTTTTTGGGGATGATCCATCGTACCTATTTATCTTCATTTCTAGGCCACCTTAACCTTTTTCCTCCCATTTTTATGAGAACTACATTAGCCTGAGGTCTTCATGAACTATGTAAGTAACACTTGGATACATGGAATATCTCAAGCTAGCTTAGCTTTCATTTTATTTTTGACCACTTATTTGCCTTAAGGATTATGTGACTCCTAGCTACTTCACAAGTAACTATTTGAATTTTAGTTTCCCCATCCTTATTGGCCTTAGTTATATGATCTTGCCATTTTATGGGTTGATGTTGTGACCATTATGCATTTAAACTTGATGCACTAATGACCACTTATATTCCATTACAGTCTCATCATTTTTTGAGTAACCATTGCCGACACTCTCACCTTTTTATGATCCCATTCTCATTCCAAACAATATATGTAGTAAACACTATGAATTATCAATTTAGTTAATTTGTGGAAACTCATATCTTGACTTTTAGTATGATTTTAGCCTAAACCATGCTCTCAAACTTTTGAGATTTTTTTGTGTTGACACTTTCATAGATATGAATGTCATCCCCATTTTTTATTATGTACTCACCATTTTGAGAGATCATTCCCATTTTCTTATACAAGTTAATCATGTTTTCTTATCATCTATTTTATTTCATCCCATATCCTGGGAGATATAGATTTACCCTGAAGTTCATGTTAGACTTTGTGTCCATGGAATTATGTATGTAGCATCCACTTGCCTAGTGCATCTAGAGTTAACTCAGGTACCCCTTATTTTTCTTCTATTCCCCCAATTTTTTTTATTTTATTTCATTCTCTCCTATAACCTAGAGGTAATTTTTGTACATTCCATGTTTGTTTCATTGTTCCATATATTGGAGGGGCAACCATTTACCATCGTACCTTTTATCATTTTCTCCCTATAGCCTAAGGGAATCCTTGTGCTAATTGATCTTATATTTTTTTATTGTGTCATTTCTACCTAGCTTAAGGGTCGCCCTATCACCAAGAGTAACACCTCTATTACACATGCATGAATAATGTGTATTCTATTTTTACTAACATTATGCTTAACCATTGCTTGTGTATTATTGTTTGTTAAACTTCATTTATTTTCCTTTATGTTTTTACAATAGTTTATTTATTGTGCTTTTATTTTATTTGGATTATTTATTTATTTTATTTTATTTGTGTATTTGTTTATTTTATTTATCTTTATTTATTTTATTCATTTTGTCTTGTTTATATTATTTATTTATAGTTGATTTTTTTATTTAGTTATTGTGTTTATTTGTTTGTTTATTTATTTTTATTGATTTTTTTTATCATTGATTGATTGTGATAGTTTATTTTTTGTTTATTTTTTATTAGTTTGTTATTTGTGTTTATTTTTTTATTAGTTTGTTATTTATTTATTTTATTGGTGTTTTTTTTGGGTTTGTTCATTATGTTTGTTTAGATTGCCTTAGTTTGTTTATCTTTATTTGTTTTGTTTATTTTGTTTAGTTATTGTTTGTTTGTTTTCTTTTTATTTGTCTTTTTGCATTTTTTGGTTGTCATAGGATTATTATAATTTTTTTGCACTTAATTCTTGATTATCCTTGTCTTATACTTAGGTTGTGAATGTTTGTTTTTATTCTTACACTTGGTTTATTTTTAATATTTACATCAATGATTTGATTGTTCATATCCTATTCCTAGGTTGTTTACATTTACATTTAAACTAATTTTTCCATGTTTAGGGTATATATTATCATTTTAGTTTTTTATAACTATAATTCATAATATCATAAGCTACAATAAAAACTAGACATACAAAAACTATCAGATCAATGCAATTGTAGTACTTCTTTGATATGTCAAACCAGAAAACTACTCACACACATGCCTAAATCTATGAGTAATAAACAAGAGAAAAAATGGTTTATTATGTGTTTATACATACATGCATATCTGAATAAGCATATATATGAGTCACACAACATAATAAGATGATAACTAAAAGAGCAATATCTCATAAACATGGCATAAACAATAAATGAAAAGAGCATAGATGAGCATAAACATCAATAATGTTAAACATCCATAATGCTAATCAAAACTAAAAATGAAATATACAATATAATATTATGGTATCATAAATATATTAATGTAATATTGTATACATCTGCATCAACCTCAAAGGACCCAAAACTAAATGTCAATGTATCTCAAATATCATAATATGGAGGATATATACATATCATAATGGCATCTCAAAATAAATCAATATACTGATATAATGAGTATAATTCCATGTGCCAAAATTGTACCAAAATGTCAAAATACCAAGGTCCTTATACTCAACTTTGTCTCTATGTGTCCATGGGACCTATGGCTATAGGTGTCCTTAATGACCCTAATGGTTCTAGTGGTGATGGATATGGTTGATAGGTGGACTAACTTGAGGCACCTATAACATGAGTCCTAGTGTATCCTAGACCTCAAATGAAGTAACCTACTAATATATAGGCATGTTCATCTCATAGGATCAATAATAATAAGAAGCCTCATCATTATCCTAAAGGCACTTCATAACCATCTATGAAAATTTAGCATATGTCATGGCTTCTTGAGCCACATCTCACTCTTGCCTGAGCCTATCAATAGTGGCTAATACATGATCTTTATCACTAATAACTTAATCCATCTTAGTGGTAAGATGGCCCTACACCTATACCATCTTATCTATCTTGGTTTTTATCTAAGTGATCTCTGACTAAAGCTAAGTCATTTCATCATCCCACATATCTAGGGTGACTTTAAAATTGGCCACCTACCATTGTAGTACTATAATATGTCTTATTTGAGTGGTGATCTCCTAATCTATGATGCATGTATATTTTACTATTGTAGTTGTGTCAAAAGGCCCTACCTAGCCTAAATCCACTTGTGTGCTAGAAGCCCTGCCTAGCCTATATCAACCTGAGCCATTATAACCCTTATCATGTTAGGATCAAGTACCATCAAATCTATACCATCATCCCCATCATCCCCATCATCTCCATTTCCATCTCCTCTATCATCTCCTCCATTAAAGCGATCATCATCATCACCCCCCCACTATCTCTATCTTATTGGGTGTTTCCACTATTACTTGGTGTCTCAATCTCCATCTCCTCAAGGTCCATGGGAAATTATCCCTCTACCTATCCTATAATTTTTAGCCTCCAAGGGCATACATATACCCACCAATGTATAAGGTTATTGTGACCCTTACATTAGATAATCTTCCTATATATGCCTAGGTAACTTGAGGAACACTCAAATGACTCACAATGGCCACACCCCTATAGATAATAATATTATCTTAAGTAATCTCCTAAATCACATGCACAAACCATCTAGGTCCCTCAAGTACATCTTATGTGAACTTGAACTACCAAAGTACCTAATCAAGGTATTACTCCTCAATAATGTGGGATTATCTCCTAGTCAGAAAGTATCTAGTTATCATGAAAGCCATATACCACTCATGGTGGAACCACTATAGCTAATATTCAAGTTAAAGCCTATAAATGAAAAAATTTGGTGTAATATAGTCAAAAATCTGATGATAGAATATAATATCCCCCTATACTCATGTCTTCTTACTCCTATTTACGCCCATCCATATACCAACATCTCCTATGGGTCTTGTAATGAGTGAAACCCTATTTATTGATTAATTAAAATGTGCTACCATTCCTAGACCATTAGGAGAGTGTAATCCCTAATATTTCATCCACCATGATATGCTATCATATTAATATCCTTATAAAGTTATGCTAAGACAACTAGCCTATAGGCAAAGTGTGTATAATCATCAAGAATAATCTTCACTACACCTCTAAATCCCATATTAAATTACCATATACTCTTGTTAAGAAGAAATATTTCACTAATAATGTTTATGAGAATAAATATCTCCTTATAAAAAAGAGCTGGTGGTTATGGATCTCCAGTAGGTAATTCATTAGGTTAGATATTTATATGTCTTAATAAGGTCTATATTGACTTTCCCCTAAAACATGGGGATATCTTGGTAATTAATCAAGTCATCAAAAACCACATATTATAATGTTAGTGGTGTCCAAAATAGTCTCTATCCATGCATCAACAACTTGAGGATACACCAAGTATCCTTAAGTGTCACAGTTGCCTCTCCAATAGGTAGGTAGAAGTGGAAGTCTCATTATGTTAGTATTTAGCTAATGCACTCAAGTATGCCCAATAATATTGATGGAATTTGTGCCATGTCATGAATATTAGTTTCTTTCAATAAGACAACCATATCATTTGTATAGATTTGAGGGGTCTACAGATCGTGCAAACATCACTCCCAAAACATGAGGATAACTAGTCCCTCTTGAAATCATAGAAAAGTTAACATCAACCTAGATATATGCTACTAACTAAGCCTAAACCTATACTAATATTCATAATTAACCCTATACAATAGGTTGAACCCCTATTGGTTCCTTAAACCAACTATTTTTGGCTTCTAGTGTGAATCCACCATTTTCTTTAATGGCAAAGTCATTGTTTAGGTGATTTTGCAATATTTTTTTTTGATGTCACCATTTTTATTTTCATGAAAATGGTGAATTTTCCTAAAAAATGGTAAAATCACTATTTTAGTAATTTCTACCCAATTTTGGTGATTCCACTATTTATAGGAATGGTGATGCACAAAGTTGTCATTTTCCTTAGTGAAGTCACTATTTTCCTCAGTGAAGTCACCTTTTTCACTAAAATTCAAAACAATTTGTCATTTTTTGACCTAAAATATAAATAAATGCATGAAATTACATTAATTACTAAGTTAAAGTTATTCACTAGTGGTCTATAATGGGGTGGCCGCATATGCTCTCTCACGTGCTTTGAAACATGACATCTAGCTCCTCCCTAGGCCATTTTTGTCAACTCACTATACAAAAATTAGAGATCAAAAAATATAATAGGATAGGGTGAAAATTAATTATTTTTCACCCTAGGGGTGAATATATAGTCAAAATTTTGAATTTTTACTCCCGAGGGCCTATAGTTCATTTTGCGCACTCTAATAAGTGTAATGTTTTATGCACCATTTGATCCTATGTGCCTTATTTTTTAGTTGTATTATAGCCAAACCATATTTTTGGGCCTCTCTTGAGACCCATTTAACAACATTATTTTTCTACCTATACCCCATTTTTGTTTGAATGTGTATCTTTAAACTAACATTTAAGCTACAAATGTGTTGTTATTCTATATTAGCTCATCATAAATCTATTTTTATGGATTTTTTTCATAATATACGTTTCCTAATTTACCTCAGTGTGGAAAATTCTTTTTTGATTGATAGAAAACTATTATACCTTTCTGGGGCAAACTCATTTTAAATTGTGTGATTTAAATGTGTGCATGATTATAACCATCTTTGGGAAAATCATTCCTTTTTGACCAATTTAATAATTATAATTGCTTATGGAAAAATCATTATTTTTATGTCCCATGCTAATTATTATAATTAGCTTTGGGTAACTCATTATTTTAGCCTACTCCACTTGCCCTACCAGGGCAAATACCTATATCATTGATTATACCACCTTTAGGTAAACTAGTGTTTCACATTTCATTATTGATTATCAGCACCTTTGGGAAAATTAGTGTCTTGCATTCCATTATTGATTATAACTACCTTTAGTAAAATTAATATTTGTCTCATTTCCCTATATAGCCAAATGCCTATGCCACTACTTATAACTACCTTTGGGTAAATTAGTGAATCTACACCATTATTGTTTATAACCACCTTTGGGTAATTCATTAATTCAAACCCTGATACCACCTTGATCATGCCATTCTTTTCATTTTGAGGGAATGTTTAACGACTCTTTTTTTGCTTGCTCTCTCAAAGGGGCATCAAAGGCTTATTGATCACCCTTTGTTGAATGAACTATTTAGATTAATGAGTTTTGTATTATTTGAAAATACCTTACTATGCACATGTCTCATAATTTTTTATCAAATAAGAGAAAATTTTAAACACTCAATTTTGACCACTTTCATGCCTAAACTAGGATTCAATTCAATTTCTAGCACATGACATAATTTAAGTCTATAAATCACCTAAATTTTCAAAATTCATCTATACAAGGGATTTAAATACTCAAAAATGAGGTGAGACTTGCCTATTTAGGTTATTACCCTATTTTCACCAATAATCTAGTTTAGCTTCAACTCAAATTAAATTATGACCTAGTAATTTGACACTTTTGGAATATCAAGCTATTAATTCAAAACATTTACAAAAATTTCCAAAATACAAAAATCACTAATCAAAATTAATTACACTGTAAATCTTAATTAACTTTCCTAAGTAAAAATTATAAGTTGAATTAGTAAATTTCATTTATCAAAAAAGAGAATTTTTAGCCAAATATGAAGTCAAAGGTCAAAGGAGCTAATAAAGTGATTTATTAATTCCTAAATATTCCAAAAAGGTGAGTCATAACCTCACAAATATATAAAGTGAGTTTTCGTGGCTCATAACTATCTGAAACATAGGTGTTAAGATTTCATGAGTGTTTTGACCCAACCCAGGGTTAGCCTGACTCAACCTAGGTTATTTTAGACTCAACCAAAGTTAGAATTTAACTTAATCTCCCTAGGGTTAGAGTTAGTTCTTAGAGATATAAACACAAGTTTCCACACCATATGCCAAGAAGCTTTTATGTGCAAGGTTATTCTACTAGAATATCTTCAAGAATCCATTAAGAGTAGTGTTATAATGCCCATTTTATGCCAAGATTCACACCAAGCCATAAGTTGCCATTATATAACTACTACCACCATGGAGAATCATTGAAAAGAGTCTCTAATGTCAAAGACCAAGCATGAACATCCTTATGACAATAATTGGGCATCAAATTAGACAAATGAGGTAAATTACTTGTGTTACTTTTATCTCTATTTTGTGATCTTGTTTATTATGTTATGCTCCCCCTAGTTATTAGGTAAGAGTGTTTAGTTCTCGAATATTTTTATCCATGGATTTTTATCATTTTTTACTTACAAGAAACTAATCAAAAAATTTGTGATGTTTGGATTCCTAAGATACACTTCTATTAATAACCTATCTTAGTTTAATAAATTTAGCATATGGTAAATCTGAGTTTAGCACATTAAATGCCATGTCGTATATTTTATATTCACCCTTGTGCCCTATTATTTCTATATACTTCACCCTATATACCCTAGTGGGATTCTAAAATCCAAATTAGGGTGAAACAAAATGATTAAAAAATTAATCTAATGTAATTAAAATTACATGGTTCCATGCTAATTAATGATTTAACAATTTTATAAAAGAGAAAATTATTATTTTTAGCCACATATAAAAATATAGAGTTATAAATTTTCACAACAAAAATACAATTGTAATTTGAACACAAAATAATTATTTGCATTTATTTTAAAAATCAATGAATTCTATAAGAGTATGCAAGTACTAAAGGAACAACATGCTGACTCTAAACACTTATTATAAATTTAAATTCTAATATTTACATATTATTAGTTAAATTAATACAATAATAATTGCTCTCAAATGTTCAAAATAATAATTTACAAACATATACAAAAAAATTTGGTTAATTTATCTTCACATGGAATCCACACTCAACTATAAGGCCAACCAAAGAAAGGCTTGTCTCCCATCCTTTTGTCATAATTAGATATCTATCATAGGCACCCTTCAACCTAATATTTCCAACTCTAGTTATCATTACTCCATGGTTTAAGGTGGATACATTTGTGAAATGGAGGTTTATATGGTAACAAATCTAGGCAAGGCACCCTCAAGAAGAATTATGCATATATGAGGCTATAAGTTCAACTATGCAAAGGAGGCTTCCATTATATAAAACAATCATAAAATTAAATGGAAACACCATTTAAAATTATAAATGATCAAAATTAATTTATACAAGTTTTTAACATAAATAGGCCCTCTAAATGAGAAGAAGAATATGGGGATAACTCACCCTTTTTCTACCATCTCTTGGCCATACGAAGGCATATACACATCAAAACATGATAAATAATAGGTAATAGGGAATTAGGAGATCCATTATTCATTAAATATAATCAAACTATGCCATTGGGCATGAAAATTTGGTCCACATACCATTATCAATATGTATAATTCCTTCAGGAACGATGGTTCCACAAACCAAACAATAAGCATGCAAACACACATACATGGAAAATAGATTTCACAACCATTTGGATAGCCTAATGAAATCAAACAATAAATGGATTTTAAAGTAGATAATAAGATTAGGAGGGATTATATATCTCCAAGGACCAAGTGTAAAATAAAATAAAAATGGTGGCCATAGGCACAACCATTGTAAGCAATGGTAAAAATAGGGTAAACCAAGTTGACCTGCACCTCTTGAAAATGAGTAAAATCAAAGGAAAGAAAAAAGATAAATTAAAAAAATTAATGAAAATTGATATGGAATCCTATATTATTTCCTTCTTGCATCCACTCAAGAACACCTCTAACAAGCTTGGGTAATGGCTAAATTCCTCCTTATCTAAGCTCTTCCTCAAGCTCCTCTTCTACTTTCTTCTTCTCTTATCCACTTTGAATTTTATATATTTCAAATGAGAAAAAAATAAATTTATAAAGGAAGTATTTCCTTTCTCATATAGGCCCAAATTCATTATCTACAAGCCAATTAAAATGTGACATATGTCCTTTCCCATCCCTTGGCTTATGGTCAAAAAGTATTCCCCCTCCATAAATCCATTTATAAGCCCATTTGGGAAAGAAATAAATCCCATAACTCAATAAATGATCTCATTATCCCGTGCTTTAAATGACATATGGGATAATTTAAAAGTCCTATAAGGATCCTTAAAAGACTCTCCTACCTTCTTGTTGGTCTACGAAAAAAACTAGTAACTAAAATATTTAAAACATATATTATTACTTGTACATTGCCACCAAAATAATGGAACCTATTTTTAATTAGAAGTATAATTTTAAACTTTGAGAATTTTTATTTGTTTACCTATCTGTGTTGTCTTATTTTGAATTCACGTTTCTAGGTGTGAAGGTCTCATATTGAGTGTGCTTCATGGATACACCAAGTTTGCATTGTAAATCCAAATCATAGACACTTGGTCCTAAATTTACATCTAGGACTTCCTTGGTTTGAATGTATTAATTTTCACAAGTTAAAGGACTAGGCTACTTTAAAATTTTGTTTCAAAGTGCTTTTGAAAAAAAACCTTTTGGAACATTAACTATGGTTTTTTAGGAAAATTAGATAACCTTTACAAAGTGATGGAAACATTCCCCTATATAATTTGGTGCATAAATGTTTATTTGAAGGATAAAATGACTAATTTTTTAATGATTTCTCTTATATATTGGTAAATTCCAATATCATGAACTTATCTTATAATTAGCTAAGTTTGAATCCTAGTTTTTAGCCTGCATCAGCCTTTAAAATAGGGGTGAGGGTATTTTGATTTTAGGTAACTTAGTATTTATACTTTTATATTATAAAATTAAATTTTTTGATCTTTAAATAAAGTAGTTGGGTCTCTATAATTTAATTATCAAATTCTTTGGATCAATCAAAATATTGACTATGAATGCCCTATCCTTTTCTTAAAAATGGAAGTCATTCTTACTTCTACATATTTGACTCAAAGAATGCTTGGCTTTTGAGTCAGTTGATCTACTCATTTTTATTTTTATTTTGGTTATGGATTCATTTCTTCAAAGCCATATGATATTTTTAATCAATGGCTCACATTTATTGATTAATCCTATAAATTTTTAGTGAAAATGGATGTTTTTTTTTCCATTAGGCCTTGAGATTATGCCATATGCCATGAACTCAATATATTAGAGTGGTATAAGGAATTCATATAGTCCTGAGTCTTAGATACCTAAGATCATGCCATGTGGAATGATCCTAGAAGCCCAAAAACTCAAGAGTTAGTGATCATTAGGGAAAAAACTACACAAAAGTCCACATTACTCTAAGATCTATAATGATGATATGTGATATCATCATGGAGATTGGATTTAGGGGACATGTCTATATGGTCAAAGATCCCCATAGCTCTAAACCTAGGGATGATGCCACATTTCATCATCAAAGATATTAGAGTTGAAGGGATGTGTTTATATGGTTGAGGGTCTCTTGACATCTTGATCTCCCATGATGATTTCATTTGGCACCATCATGTGAGTTGGGGATGGTGAGATTCTAGTCTATGCCTAGGAAGTAAAGATCCCATATGAAATAATGACTTGCCATTTGGCCAGAATTGATAAAGCTTGTTAAAGAATCCAAAAAATATCTTGATGGATAAATAAATAGACTAAGTCAACATAATAAGTGTAGAACCCAAATTTGATAACTCATTTGGCTATCAAGACCATCAAAAATATGATTGAACTATGATTTCAATTGAGTGAAAAAAATTAGACTTTACAGTTAGAACAATGATTAGAATTATATGTGAATACTATAGAATTCTAAGAAAAGTGACTAATAACATTGATTATGATATTATAATGCACATCATAAGTGGGTATAATGGATTAAAAGACACACGAGACAATAATATTCAATCTTAAATAATGTAGCCTTTAACTGTAAGAGTGTGTTCAAGTTGGCAATCTATCAGAAAACTAAGAACCCTCTACTACATCTTCCAATTAGTAATGAATGTTTGTAAATACCCCATTAGTGGGTGAATATTAATTATATATTTAATGGACCTAAATATATATACAAGATTAGATCTTACAATGTAATAAGGGGATGGCATCTTGTTAATTGAAAGAGACACATTATGTTAAGATACATTGCTTTCTGCAAATGCATTGTTTTTCATAGATTAATCTTTCCTCTTTTATTTATTTTAGTTTATTTGATACTCTATGAAGCCTTGTAAGTGAATTAATACTATAAATCTTAGTATTTTTTAATAAAAAAGCATTATATTTATATTTGGCATGCCATTGAGGATTTTGATCATCTTCTACTCATGTATATATTGGTGATGAACTTCCTTTCCTCTTAGTGACTCCCCCAAAACTCTTGTACCATTCATTGGTTAAATTTATGATATGTATAACTCAAATAAGTATTGGATTCATTGTACTTTCTCAATTAGGAACCTTTAGACTCATTTGCATGGTAACACGATACATTTCTCTCACTTTCCCTCATTCCTTTGAATTCATTTATGAGTTTGTTAACTTATGAATTAGGTATAAATGTATGAAATATAAATTTAATGTTTATATTTATTGTTGTATCATATTATGTTTATCACATCATAGTATTTTAGAATCTATGAATGTGGTAAACTAGAAAAGAAATCAGTCTCCTTCCTCTTATGCAAATCTTAGGAAGATTATTTCATTTAAAGGAAAGAGTATGCTAGTGTTGACCTTGGAATCCATATCCTCTTAATTAATGTATAATTATAGTAAACCATTCATTTTAGTTTTTAAAATAGGCCCCTTGTTTGTAATGGCTCACATTGACCAACTCAATAAAGACTAACACACCAAGACCTAGTACATTTAGATCTTGGGAAAGCATTTTCTTTACAAGATTTTCTTCCTTTTAGGAGAGGTGGAGATTAAAAATCCATTCCTAGTGTTGATGTTTAAAAACACTAATCAACATATTATAGTTCTAGAAGGAGCAGTATAACACAAACTAAAATTCGTGACCAAAACTCATATATAACTTTAGAAATAGTAACCATACTAAGCTAGACTATAGCTAAAGCTAGAAAACAAAAGGATAAATATAATATATAAGTATATTAGAATCAACTTAGAAATTTTCGGACTCAAAAATCATAGAAATCCAAGAGCTAATAAAGGTAATGAGAAATCTAAACCTATCCAATTAGTTGGAAATTAACCTACATCTACAAGCAATCCTTTGGTTAATCCATTCATTGTCCCACAATATATACTATTATCCAACCCCATGGCCTATATTGGTCAAGGAGGTTGCTTTACTATGTCTATTCTAGGAATATCTCATGATCTAGTTGAGAACCCAAAAAAAATAATCCTAAATAGATAATTGGAGGAGTGTAAACTACATAATAACATATCCAAGCATTTAAAGATACACTTATCAAAATGTAGGTCCAATATGAGGATGTTACCTATATATTGTTTCCCTATTCAGATTATCTGTGCTTAGTATCTTGGGTTACCCCATGGGTCTATCACCTCTTGGGATGAGTTGGAAATAGTGTCCATAAACCATTTTATACTTCCCATTAGCCCTACTATTATGTATCACTATTTTGCTACTGTAAAGAGGGATCATAACAAACCCATGCGTATGTTTAATCCTTGATTGCATAAGTTATACTAAAGATTAAAGGCATTATACATATTGGTATAAGGCCCTTCCATTCAAACCTACTTGAGGGCTCTTAATACTTTGATGTAAATTCTCCTTAGAAGAACCCTATATGTAATTGCATCCCTATCATTGGCTTATAATTAAGCTATAAACATATAACACTAAATTATACTATAAGGATATAGTATAGGTGATTTACTATCTTTATGACAACTTGATGTATATAATCATATCCCCATGCTTAATTAGGCTATTATGCATAAGAACCCACTCATGAATCCTAGTTTGTTTTCTATTATTGGTAGTCCTAGCCTAGTGTATAAGCCATCACCAATGAACTAAATGCCTAATGGATTGACATATATGCCTCACTTAGCATAAGAAATCAATAGTTGGTTCCCATAGCTTACAACAATATGGCCACAATACTAAATACTAGTGGGTATATTACATCTAGTAACACTCAATATATGGTCCCATCATATTTAAATCCATGGACACCTACTATCAATGTTCATAACCATGCCCCTACTTCCACCCCAACATTCCTAAATTCAAATGCACTTGTGGCTAACCCACAATCTCAAAAGTAAGCCAATTGATCACTATTGTTGACTTCAAACTATGTAACTTGAAAAAAATGGTTCAAATAATATCCAATGATGTGGTCAATTTGTGAAGGAAAATACCTGATAATGCAAATAAAAATGTAAATAACCCACCTTAGGTTATAAATTTAATTTTCTAGAGGCCTAATATAAAATGGAATACCAAACCTAATAATGGGAATGTACCTAGTCCTCTTTACAATAGCAATCAAAATAACAGTAATACTTCTAATTCTATGAATTTAAAAAACTTGGATTTAAACACTTGGTGTAGGTGTATAACATAATTGACCATTTAGAGACCAATTTTTTTGAGTTTATAGTTGCCTCAAACATCTTCTAAAAGGAGATGGATAACATGGAAATAGTGCCTAATCATGATGATAACCCATCCCAAGATGGAGGGAACCCATGCATATCCCTAGCACTAGATACTTATGAATTTCCATTTGAGGAAAAAAATGAACCTAAAGATAATATAGATTAATTCCATACATTTAGGCAATTCTAAAGGGTGAACAATTATCAGTTGAGAAGTAGATCAACCAGTCCTTAAAGAAATTATACACCTTCAAGTAACACTCAAGTTCCACCTAACATAAATTCAAACAATCATACCCCATACTCAATTAAAATACTTCCTATCCCTTATCAACCAAAAAATTATGTAGCACATACCCTAGATGGTAAGAAACTAGAAAAGATCAAACTCAAATATGATATTGTTGAAGATATTAAGAAAATTAAGGCAAATACCTTTATGTTTTATTTACTTCAAATTTATAGTCAAAGATAATTGATGCTAAAAGATTTTTTTGATTATAAATTAAAATAATCTAACAAAAATTTTGATGTTCGTGTTAATATATATAAATAAAAACTAGAGACTTTGCTTTTTCTTGTAACTATTAGGATTTTCATCAAAAACTTACATAATTTCTTGGTTGATTCAGGTGCCTCTAGGAATGTAATGACATTTACCATATGCCAATAATTGGGTCTTACACCTTATAATTTAAATTGAAATGTTATTCAAATTGATAAAACAAAGGTGAAAGTGGGGGGTGAACTGAACCACATTCATATGTAATTGGCCTCATATCCATGGATTCAACAATTTATTGATATCTAGGTTATGGATATATCATGTACATATGGCATGTTATTGATTAGAGAATAGTATAAGATGCTCAATAGATACATGGCTACTAATTTTTATCACCTGTGGATCCCCTGGCATGGTTTTCCTTTCCTTAAATGCAATAATGAATTCTTGGATTATTGGAGAATTAGGAACTCCAATATTTTTAATTCATGGTTTCTAGACCTCCTTAAAATTTTGAATATTATCTATTTTTTCCACATGCTCTAGAAGTGCTTTGACGCAAAGATGAAGTAATGATTCCACTTTCAAAAAAAGTAAATAAATTTTTAATGGTAAATATAAATAGGGTTAAAATGAATTATTTTTTTATTTTTACTATTATAAGAAAATAGAGCTTTGATAGACCTAATTTGAGACCAGAGAGCCATCATAGTGAGGAGAGGACAATTGAGATGGGGTGGAAACATAGTGGGCACAATGAGTGAAGCATAGGAAAGCAATTGGAAATTTCAAAATTTCAAATATTTTTATTTAAAATTAAGCTAAAAATATAATGGTGATTGGTAGGCAAAATCTAAGCACTGAAATGAACCCTAGGAAATTTTTAAGTAAACAAGGAGTAGAATAGGGTATTGTGTGGGAATAAGTTGCACCAATGCCCAAGGAATTTATGGTAAACAAAAAAAAGCCACAACTATGGACAAACAAAGTCAACCCAGTTGACTTAGTCCATAAAGCAAGGGATAATGACAAGGATGACTACATAGCAATGGGATGATTTATTATGCTAAAATGGGTTTGCCTACATAGCAATGGACTAACTTAGTTGGTATGGGGTGGGTAGATTACGTATAAATAGGCCAACTTAGTTTGATTAAGAGGATCGATCTAGAATCAATATGAAGGGGTTGATCTAGTATCAAAAATAAAGTGCAAGGTTGATTTAGTATTACAGGGGGTTGATTTTTTTATTTTTTTAAGAATGTATTTTGATTATTTATGACATGGAGGTCTAATATATCCTTATTGTTTGATATTTAGCAAAGTCTTTGAAGGTATTGGAAACTGATAGATGTGTCATAGATATCATATCTACTAGAGTGATCAATAAACATGGATAGAGTGTGGCTAGTCACACTGGGCTTTGGAAGCATCTTGGAGTTGAGGCACATTCCACTTAATGTTGATCTCATTATCATGTTCTTTAGATCATGGGAAAAATTGTCCAAAACTTTTTGATGGGTGATGGATGGGGATATCATTAAGGTGGGTGTCATACTATAAGATGTCCACACAATACTAGGAATGTTAATAAGAGGGACAATAGTGATCATAAGGACACTGGATGATTTGGAATGTAGGTGAGCACTAGCTCAATTGGTGACATGCTTGAATAGGAGATATCTAGGATTTAGGGTTAGTTTATTTGATATATATATATATATATATATATATATATATATATATATATATATATATGTCATTGAGATTGTAGACATCTAGAAGGTTATGATCAGACATGTGATAGCATGAGTGTTGTGTCATAAGTTAAATGACAAGGAAACATTATACAAAATATCCTTGTGTCAATCTATTTTAGATCAAGGATAAATATATGACTTTGGGACTATCACTTGAGTATGAGAAAACAGAAATATTGTGCTTGGTGGGTGAGTAGATAGGGAAATGGTGGTTGGTGATGTCAAGACTGGTGAGAAATGTTATAGTTTTGATTTCAACATTGATATAGGATACTAGTTGTATGTGATTATAATAGATAGATATATTTTGAGATATACACATGATCTAATATATATCTAGTTTTGGTTTTATAGATCTAGCAATAAAGCAGGTCAGATGGGGATCTTTGGTTATAGCTATATACCACGACATTTTGGGTGGGGTGTTAGCTCTATACGACCCCACCATATTGTGAAAGAACACCATGAAAGAAGAAGAAAGTGAAAGAACACCATGATGTGTTCATAAATATTGGTAAATTTATCCACAAAAATTATTTATAACATCTAATAGATCTATGTGAAGCTATACTCTAAATATAATGAGGGTCTTATTAAACTTAAGAGAAAGCTAGAAAAATACCTCTCATCAAATATCCTTAATAGAAACTATAGACATAACTATAGGATCATACTCATAAGGGTCATCATGCATAGGATACCCAACAAAAATAATAGGAGTGGAATTAATGGGACATAAAGGAGTAATTGGTGGAGAAGGAACCATAGGTGGGAAACCACGAGGGAAGAAGGGATCATAGGTGTAGGAACCAAGGGGGTATAAAATGTAGCCTTATTATATGGGTGACATATGGGAGGAGGGATAATGAGCACAAGAATGGTCATGAGGTGATTCTAGAGATGTTAAAGGATACATCAATTATTGATGTGATGGGTACTATATTAGTGCCACAAAAAAAATACCTCTTCATATTTTGGAATATACTCAGGTTAAAACTTGGGGGAGGTATAGCCTTATCTAATGGTAGAGTAAGAATAGGATGTATTTTCTCTATATATTATTTAAACTTTTGACAATGGGTGGAGGAATGATTATCTTTGTCATGGAAGTAGTAGATACACTTGATAGTATTTTTTTTGGGTGTACTAATAAAAGGAGCAGAATCAGAAGCTAGGGAAGGCTAGTATAGTGTACAATCTCTATTTCAATGATCAATAACTCTATGAATGTCTTAGTATGTCTGAAAAGTCTATTAGGTGGGTAGAGGAGCAAGTAGTGGTAATGAAAGAAAGACATCACCAAGGGGAGGCAGGGTTGGTAGAGATACTAGACGAGGCTCAAATAAAGGAAAAAAATTAGAAGCAGGATGAGACTCAGCTAAATGTAGAGTGGGAATAAGTTATATAATAATCTTAGCTAAGGGAGGAGAAATATGCACATAGGGTTTAAGGATAGTAGTAAGCATCTTATGGGGAAGCTGGTTATAAGGATCTTGGTATCTAGTGAAGCGATAAGGACTAGTCATAAAATGATCTATAAGCATGCTCCTAAGAGGTTCTTTGGAAACTAGAGGTGTATCATGTGAATGGACATCTCTACCCTAAAAATAATAGGAATAATGCTAAAATTAGGAACTATATAAGACATAATGTGATATGATAAACAAAAAGACTAAAAAATAAGAATAATAATGAAGGATTTTGACATCTCTAGCTTGAACAAGAGCTCATATAAATGGGTCATCTAAAGTATAACCATCATCATAGTCAAGTGTATGAAGATCAATTATTCAATTAGGTATGACCTACTCATCATAGGTGGCATGATGAATAGATTGTTGAGTCTTAGTTAATATTATGAGTATAACATCACTAGGTAGTTGATAGGAAGGAATGTGGATTCAAAGATGGTGGATGTTGGGAAATGAGATGAGGAGAGAGATCATAAGTTTTTATATTAATTTTTATCTCATCAAGCTTATCATCATCATAATCTAAGAGGTTAGGTGTTGTATTCCCAATTATTTTAGGGTGACTATGGTAACCTCATGTAGAGTTGATAAGGAAATTAATACATTGATATTCTTGGAATGGAACACCTGGCAAAGGTTCAAGGGTTGTAATTTTGAATACACTATGGTCTTAGAATTATTCAAAATTACAAGTGTTAGTGTCATCTTGAATCTTATAAATTTCACCATTATAAGGTAACTTCACACATTGGCAGGTAGAAGATATAATATCCCTCATGCGATGAATCCATGGCTTACCAAGAAAGATATACAGGAAAGGGGAAAATTAAAGATCATAAATATCACCCAAATGGTGATAGGTGGGATGGTAATAGTGAGCCAGACATAGCCTAAGGGAGGCATTTTCCTTTGATCATAACCTTGACACATGTTTCATGTGGATTTAAGATTACACTCAGAGTATCAAAGTATTTTAATTAAGTCAAGAGAGGAAACATAATTACCTAAACCCTAATTAATTAAGGCATGCTTGACTTTGATGTCATAAATTTGGACACTTATATATATGGAAGGATCATCCACATAAATAAAAATATCCTCTATAATCATAAAGGAAATAAGAAATTTGAGAGAAAGAGAGGTGTCTATTATTTCATCAATGTGTATAGACATCTCTTTGAACTATTTTAATATGATATATTTTGACCTAGATAAGGTAGCTTCACATCCTAATAGGGGAGGATAGGGGATGTTAATTTATAATAAGGATTGCATAAGGTAGTTGTGATGATGTAGAAAAGTTTGCATGAGTTCAAGAAAGAGAATTTGAGATGGGAGATTGGTAAACTCCATGATATGGTCCCATTCATCATAACCCATGAGTATACTACTGAATAGAGGTGTATAATTTTAGAAGAGATCCCTAAAAGGAGGATTATAATTGCATGTAAATTTCTATTTATATGATGTGGGAAGTTCAATTGGCAGACAAAAGTGGTTGATTATTGAGAGAAGATGGGGAAATTGATGTAGCTTTAGCTTGTGATAGATTTGAAGAAGTGGTATTAGAATGTTGAATATTATTGGTGATTGGGAAAGAGGTTGGAGAAATTGTATAAATGGTATGATAGGTGTTATCCAATGGAGGAATTGGATTTTTTTGTTGAAAGATATAAGGTCCTCTTGCTCCAAATCTATTACGTTAATTAGGGAAGAATATTAGATAACATAAAAAGTGTGAGATAATTGGTGCATGTGGGTGGGATGATAATCCATGAAGGCAACTACCCTTTTCATATTATTCATGTTAACCACATTATCTTTAATAGTTGTTTCTATATGACTTTCAAACTTATTTGTGGAAAGAGTAGGCTTATCACTATTGTCTGGATGATTTGGAATAAGATCTTTGTAAATGGATAGAAAAGCATTAGCCTAGTTTAAATATTGATTTTTACTTTGTGTTTCATGAGATTTGAAGGAAATTTCATAGGATTTTTGATGTTTATGGATGAGGGAATCATGATAAAAATTTGGACCAAGGAATAAATCTATAGATAATTTATGAAATTACCTATAAGTATCATGAGAGTGACCCTAACTAGCATGAAACCAATGTAATTTATATGGATTGTACGATGATATCATAAGGAGAGTGGGATCAAGCTCTCATATAAGAGGCCTTGGTATATTTTTATTTATTTACGATAAGGATAATGGTTTATGAACATTGATGTTGTTTATTGGATACAATTGAGGATGAGGGGTGTGGTTTAAAGGGGAAGCTTGCTTTGAAGTAGGTTCAAGAGAAATAACTTGAATATTATGAATGGTGTCATTTGAATAAATGACACTATCTTTAATAACATGATAATTATTATATTTGATGAGAAGTGTGTGCCCATAGGATATGAAGATGGATAGAATTGATGCATGAGAAAATATTGACATTTGGCTTGGTCGAGGGCTTCTTCCAAGGTTCTTGGAAAGAGAGTCCTAACTTAATATTTAAACTTAGGATAGAGAGAGTTGGTGAATAGACAAAAGAGGTTATCATCCACCATGTTATGTTCATATTTATTATATGAGGTCTTCTTCAACTTTATTAAAACTTATGAAATTTCTATCTCAAGTTGCTTGTAATTAATAAAATGAACCAAGGTATTTTGAGGGAGGTTACTAGTTTGAAACTCTTGTATTAGGGCATTAACTATCTCTTCCAAACTAGTGATGGAATGAGACTTGAGTTGGTTATACCAATCTAAATCATCTCTACAGAGGGGATTTTCTAAGATCTTGGTAGTGGTAAAAGTATTTAACTTGGCCTAAAGTTTTAGATATTTACAAATGTTTTAAGTGTAAGGTAGGGTAAGTTGTCCAATTGTAACTAATGTTACATGTGAAACCTCCTATATCTATGTTGGAAATTTGAGGTGTAATGAGTTTATTTTGAAAATGTTTAATTATTTTGTTAACAAGAGGTGGTTGAGGAATAAGTTTTATATGGGAAACCCTAAGGGGGGTGGGGGTAATTTTAGTTATGCTCTCCCCATAGAACCTATTGAGGGTGAGTTTATATGTAAATAAGGTGATTATACATTTAGATCATTTGGTTGGCATTATTAACTTGGAAATTTTTCATTTGGTTAAGAGTATGCAACAAAAGTTTATGGATTTTTGTGGTCTTGTGTGAAAAATACAAAAAATTAGCATTGGCATTAGTTGCTTGGGTACCATTATGAGTAGTGGCATATGCAAAACTAGTGGCTTGAGAGGTATTGATAGAAAAGGAGGCACTAGTGTCATGATTAGAATGTGTTGAAAAAGATACACTAGTATAAGGATTAGAAGAAGAAGAAGAAGCACTAATGGCATGATTATTGTTGGTATAAAATGATGCACTAGTGGAGGGATTGAGAAGAGTGGGTCTTGAAAAAGGCCCACTGAATGTTAAACCTACCATATTAGTAGAGATAATGGGCATGGAGTTAGAAGAATTCAAGGAAGAATATGTCATAGTATGAGAAGGGGTAGAAATATAATACTTATCATAAGGTTGTAAATAATGGAAGGGTCTTTTCCTTGATGTTGAGGAAATTCATTAATGAAGAAAAACACTTTGAGAGTATACTCTAATTTAGGTTGATATTATAATGATAACATAGGGTTACGAACTAAGGATGCATGAGGAGTCCCATAATTAGTAGTGTGAGTGGATACATGCACATTTATTTCTTCTATAGTAGGATCCACAAGCTATTAATGTGGAACCTATTGGGATTGGTAAAGCTCATCATATCTATTGAGTTTAACTATGTGTTGTCTTTAAACAAGAAGTTCATGATGAGATAAAAAGTCTAAGAAGGATGATGATGATAGGAAGATAAAGGCATAAAATAAGATACAAAGTTTAATTAGTTGACTATGTTCTATAACCCAACATAAAAATAAGAATACACAGTCATTTAGGTTGACTATGTATTATAGATAGGAAATCTAAACTAGCTGATAAGGATATCATGTAGATCAACTATGTAGTACTAAATAGAGAACTGAATAGGAGGATAATAAAACACAGTCATGTAAATTGATTATGTACTAATAAAAGGGTAGTAAAAACAATATGTAAGAGATTTTATTAACCAAGACAAAAATGTGTTGAAACATGAGAAAAATTTTGTAGGATAGTTTGAAACAAGAATGAAAGAAAACATACAAATAGTTGGATCAATGTGATTGATCTAGTTGGGGCACACAACACAAAGCTTGCACCAACGCTTTCCAAGGCAAGTTTTTCAATATAACACATAATGATCAAAGAGTAATCAATCAACATAAAGTAAATTATAACTAGTTGGTCACCCTAAGTGTTATTAGAATGCTAAAAAAAATTATTTTAATATGTTAGGAAATATGGCTGAAATAGGGAACTAAAAAGTAGTCTAAAGTTGTTTTTGGGATGTTTGGACTGAAAGGGATCTATATTGGCAATGGTAATATCTTGGTAATGTAGCATAACCCCTCACTTTAAAATCCCACAATGATAAGGGTGTCAGGAGAAATGTTAATATATATCATTAACCATGTTTTTATACTTAACCAAAAAACCAAGTTGGTTTCACCCTTGGTGATGAAATCTGAGTAGGTAGGCCTTAGGAAGACAAATGTTTAAATGTTTTGTGAATGTTAAGTGATTTTTTAGTGTGTAAAAAAGATTAAAATAGTGTAAATAAAATGGTAATTTGAAAAACAACCTATTTAGACTATGTGAATTACTCTAAGCATTAAAAAAACTAAAAAGGAAATGTGAATTAATTATTAATAAATAGATGTTAATTCCTTGATTAAAAATAGTGCAGAGTCAATTCAGGTGACACTATATGAAAATAGTATAGAATAGAGTTGATTGGGTCTCTATTATTTTCCAAAATCAATTTCTTTAAGAATAGATTTGAATAGGTAGACTATGTCTCTCAGACAAAAGGTCTATAGAATTAGGTTGATTAGGTCAACCTAGTTAGCTATAGGGTTGTAGTTTTGAAGACTACCAACTTGTGAAAAATAGAGCTGAAGTATTGAAATGATAGAGACATAAAATAAAGGAACCTTTGTGGGATTAAGTATGATTTTATATTGTAAATTTTATATTGAAGTGATTTAATTATTACTTTTGAATTCTACAAATTGGGTCATTGGTTCGACCAAGTTCTACAAAACCCTATATGTTGAAGAATAATAAGAAACAAGGTGGACCTGCTCAATAATGTTTATTGACCTGTATGTTTGTAGAAAGAATTAGTAGATAGATTTAACCTATTTGATAGTGTTTTTTAATCTATAATTGAATAAGAATACTATGTCAAACTATTTGATCTAGTAACTTGTAGCTGATAAATACATACATAGACATACAACTCATTTTGAAGCAACTATGTGTTAAACCTACACATAAAAATTTAGAATTATATCAAATGGTTATATATAGTACTAAAAATATAATAAAATGATAAAAATGATGGCATGAAATAAAACCTATAAGATTTACATTCATGTTGGTTCACCAGAATGTATGCAAAAGGAAATACAACTAATCTATAAATTAGCCCTAGTTAGAAGGAGATAAATCCTACTAACACTTCTGATTGTCAATATATTATATATTTGTGTTCATGACCAAGATGGATTTTCTATACTATCCAAGGGATATCTTACCATAATAATATCATTAAGGAGGGTTCTAAAGCCTCTAGTCAAGAAAACCTATGTAATAACCCTAATTAAGTCATATGTTTTCATTTTAACTAAACCAATAACAAGTTAACTCAAGTCTAATCTAGTGTTCACCAAAGCTTGAGGAATAAATTAGTGGTAGTAAACATTAAAATTAAACATTCATAGAAGATATATACTCATGTAAATGTATAAAAAATCATAATGCATGGGAGATAAGTAAAAATGCATATTTATCTACTCTTACTAAGGAGGAATAAAGTAGGGAATACTTACCTTTGAAGATGAACCCTCCGAACCTCAATCTCTCTATTGGCCAAGGTTCTTCACAATTAGTTATTAAGGTATGTAAGGATGATAAGGATAAATAATTTATAGGCTAAATATTTATCAATACATCTAAAAGAATTCACCATAAGACAAGATCATTATCTCCAAAAAAAGAATGAAACCCTAAGCTATGCTCCTCAAGTACAATGGTGGTTAAGCAAATGCAAAATATATATCTATTATTCTTCTCTTCTCTTTTTAACAAATGATGAAATGAGTGTGTTTATATATATGAATCTAACCTTGGCCATTTTTAAAAGTTTACTCAATAGATTCATCCCAATAAAAATTTTATCATTATTGACAAAATAAATTAGGTCATTGTCTAGGTCAGCTAGGGGTGAACCTAGACCCTAAATGAGTTTTGTCAATTATATTATAGGGTCAATGGCACTCATTAATTTATTTGAGTCAATTTTAGACTTATTACAACTAAGTGCAAACTAAATGAGTGTTCTAGTTTATTTTGGGTTTTAATCCATTCATTTATGGGGTTAGGTGCTCATTCAATTATTCGAGTCAATAATAGACTTATTACAACTGGGCATACATTTAGTATATCCTCATAGCACTCAAAATTTATCACTTGACTATACTAGAATCAATTCACATAAGGCGTCAATCCTTATGCACTCACCTAAAGTGTGATAGACAAAGAATCAGAGCCCAAATTGGGCTACTTACATCATTGTGAAATGTTAAATATATAAGACTTGGTCATTTAGAAAAGTATGTTGGAAGATTCATTATTGTAAGCCATTTTTTGGTGGAGTATAATTGTATATAGGCATAAATAATATTTTTGGAACTATTTCTAGTCATAGGGGTGCAATCCTATATCGGGTTGGTTATATGATCTTAAGGATGCAAGCCTTTATGTTACTAAGCTTAGCATCATTCAACACTTTAAGGGGTCAATGAAATGCCTTAGATCAAGTTCATACTATATATAATGATTTATTGTAATGACATCAAAGCTTGGGCACACGAATCTCTTTTCAATTAGGTGATAACATCATCTCTTACATAAGGATACCATTAACAACTTAGACCAGAGCTTCACTGCAACTTAACATTCATATATTGAAATTACACTAATATAACTATTGAATTCATTTCACATTGAAATAACATTAATTAGGATCATAACCAAATTAAACTCAAATAAATTCAACACCATTCTTCATTTAATTAGATTTCATATGAAATAGGGTATATAGAACAAAGTACATGCTTGGTTAAACTACTTATCTACCCAGGGGCTCACAACTGAGCTTGGGCTTACAAAAAATGGAGTCTTAATGGATCCATGATAAATATTATTCTAATGGCATCAATATTATTATATCCATATCCAATTCTATAGAGCTTCACTACATCAATTCATATCTCTCCTCTTTACTAGTTTGAGCTCCACTTTATAGCAGGTAGGAGCATCTTCTACCAGGTTGGAGTTGCACACATTAGATGTAGAGTTGGAGATTTTGAAATCATTCCAATAGCTCTATTACCTTGAACCCATCACACTATGATTACCTATATTAGCTACTCCTTGATAATGCCCAAGACATCATGGAATTATTTATCCACCTACCAGCTAATGGAAGGTGTGCATTAATTCCTCTAGTTGGTGCAAAAAGGGATCAAAATAGTAATCATACAAAATGATTACCTTGTACCAAGATATTTGTCAATTTAGCTTGGACCCACACTTAGCCAAAATAGGGGCCCAACATTACCCCATAAAAATTTGTTAGTCTACCTTTAGACTAGTCTTTCAAAGATTTTAATAGGTAAAACTCAGGTGTGCTCTCCTTTATCCCAATTTTGAAGTCCTCAAAGCCCTTGATAACAATCTTGAGTTCCTCAGTGATGATATATATCTTTATTGAGGTAGTGCTGAGTGTGAGCACATCTATCTTATCTAATTCCCTTCTAAAGGCCTCGCGACTTGCCTTAGCTTTTATCACTCCTTCATCTAGTATTTCCACTTATTCATAGGCCTTAGTGTTTAAGTTGTGGAACAGTGTTTCCAAGTTCTCTTATTGGTCTTTGATCTAGGTGCTTATGGAATTAACCTTCCCCATTATCTAGGTATGCTTTGACCTAATTATAGTGTATACCTACACCATTAGCTCCTCCCTCTCCCCCTTTACCTACTTGAGGCACACATCTATGAATGATGTCTAGTTGGATAAGATGCAAAATATTTAATTGATTGCATATAATCCCTCTTGAATTTTGGTAAACAGTTATTTTTCATCTTCATGTTTTGCAGATATCTCCTTTTATAACATGGTGTATGGGTCCTCCTCTTCTTCTTACACCAACTCTACTTTAAACATTGGGAGCATATACTCCACTAGCATGCATTATTTGTTAACCTTTAAGAGGTTTGATGTGTCAACACCATCCAAGAGGTAAGGATCAATTATTTCTATGTACTTAGATAGTTGCTTCAATTACAACTTCATGGCCTACACTTCCTCCTCTGCATCCTGTGTAACTTTCTTCAATCTCTTCATCCTAACATCATTAATGATGTTTTTTTGTGTGACTTTATTGGCCATCTAAATGAATTAATTAACAAACTTGATAGGTTTCATGGTGTAGGGATTTAGGATAAATGTGTCTTGCCCCTCCTTAGGTTTATCCATGCCCAAAATAGAATTTTGGTGAACATCAAAGTGAACCTCATCCATGTAGCTATAAAATTCAAATGAAACTTATCTATACATCATGTCTATGATAGATTTTAGGGGAATGTATTCAAACATGTAGAAGCCCTCCTTTATCCACACCTTTTTCATCTTTTCCCTAAGGCTCAATTTTAGGCCTTCTTCTTTTGTGATGGCTAAATCTATGTGTTCTTCTTCTTCATTGGTGCTATAACTCTCTTCGACACTTTACTATGAGGTTTATTCTTCCTATTCCTGTAGGGGTTCTTCTTTAGACTTGTCCCCTTTATCTATTATGTTGGTGGATGTGATAGACACATTTTCTACCATTTTATTAGTTGGTTCTATGCTTGAGGTAACCTCTTTCTCTTCTTTCTCTTTCTTGGCATTTTTTTCAATGGGCCTTCTTCTTTTTCTCAACCTTCCTCTTTTTTACTAGTGCTAAGGCCTTTTCTTCCTTGACCTTCCATTCTTTGGCCTCAACTCTATCAATATGCTCTTGAGTCATGCCATCTACTTTCATGGCCTCTCTTTTCTTCTCTAGCACCAACACCTTTAGAATTTCTACTTCACTCATCCCTAGCTTCCTCCATGCCTTTGTATTTTCCTCTATAGTTTGTAGAGGCTTTGTGGTGGGTTCTTTAGGTGAATTACTTGCTAGATTCTTCACTTCTTCAAGTGTAGTGGCAGTGCTACCTTAGAGGGCCTTCTATAATTCTTCAGTGTAAGGCTCTTCTCCTACTTCTTCAGTGTAAGACTCTTTTCCTACTTATTATACAATGTATACCTTGGTCCCTCCTTCATCTTCCTCTTATGTCTCTTCCTATACCTCTTGTACTTACATTTCCACCAAGGTTATCATTGGAACTATGATGAGTCCCTTAGACTTATTTTTATTCTCCTTATTATTGGGTGAAGTAGTCCTTGGTATGAAGGTCATGTGATTATTCTTTGGTGTTGAAGGAATTACTTCCTTACCAGAGGTGATTATTAACTTTATGCACTCTTGAATTTATTCAAGTGTTTCTCCCCACTTTTTTTGGGGAGATTTATTATGTTCTAATGACACCAGTATCCCTTCATTACCAATCTAGAGGGGGAGATCATCATCCTTCTCAAGGTCTATGTCATTCCTTCTTGGCTTCATCTCATAACATAAAATTGAATGTGCCAAAGTATTACTTCCTTCTAGAGGGGATGGAGGTTAGTGTGATCTGAATCATCTTCCTCATCATTTACATATTTTCTTCATGGGCACACATATTAACACTACAACCTGCTCCTTTCCAAATCCATGGTCTTCATTGGGATGTCTAACTAATGTGCATTGGAAATTCATCTTAGTGCATCCTTGAAGTACTTCACAAAAAAATTGTAAGGAAATTTTATCCAACCTAAGTGGTTGTCATTTATGAGTTCCAAGTGCACTACACAAAAGTGTTGCTTGATGGTCAAGGTCATCATTCCAAACATGTTTTTTAGACCTTCCTTAGGGATGCACCATTCCATCTCAAACGCCTTTATGTATTGAGTGCACCACCTCATTACTTGAGTCTTGTATTCATAGGAGAAGGTAGGTGGGTAGGTGAATTCTTAGTACTTTAGCATTGGGGAGTTCTTATGTACCATGAAAACCCAAAGATTGTCTTCATCACCATAAGGCATGTTGATCTCCTCCATCAAAATTAAAATCAACATCAACCCCCACTTGAAGGTCTCTAACACCATGTGACACTCAAGTTCATTATTCACCATTTATTTAGTAATGAATTTTGGTATGTTGAACTACACCCCCTATGTCATATGGTAGGAGATGCACAGGTAGGCCTTGGTGATGTTCATATATTATCTATCAGGGAAATTTTTTGAACTTATGAGGTGTATTGTTTCCCTTATACTAGGGTCCTTTATATCCTTTATTGGGAATGTGAATCCTCTCTTGTAGTACCCAAGGATTTTCATGACCCTTTCTACTTCAACATCATCCATCATTGTTTGGTGGATGTCTATGCTTAAGTCAAGGAGCCCAATGATTCTACCAATTAGGCATGTTGATAACCATATACACCTCCCTATAAAGTATAAGTGGTCCTCATGGACATGTAAAAGGAGGAACTACATGAGTTCCTCTAGATTTTGGAAACATGGCAACTCATAGAGCTAAGTTGCATCGGTGGTCACAAGCTTGTCTCAGATGGAGACATCAAATAATGCCATGCCCATTTATATCTTCACTCCCATGTCAATCACCTATTATTGCACTAACTCTTGTGTATTAATCAAGGTGTGGTGGTTGTATTCTTTTAGTCTATAGGTTTACATGAAAGATGCCAAATTCTCCCCTACCAAGACCTTTAGGGGAAACTACATTTCATTATATGGCATCTTTGTGAGTGCCTCAAGGTCACCTATTGTGATGCTAACCCTTTCCATTGGATGTGCCTTATTCATTTTAGATTCGTTCCTTCTATCTTCCATGCCCATTTGTCATGCTTCTACACTTTTAGTGGACTAGAATTCATTTGTTTCTTTCCCATCTTAAACTAGCTACTGTTAAAGCACAATCTATTTATCTTGCTAAAGCCTGTAATGTTTTTCGATGCTCTTCATAGTCATGAGGTTTATGAATATGAATTTAGATTTTGAGATTTCATTTTCAATTAATGGTTGCCTTGGCATCATTGAAATTTTCTCCTATCTAGTTTTCTCATGAAAATTGCCCCGCAAGCCTCCTTTCTAATCTCAATAGGAACACAATCTCCTTATATTTATAACCATTCTATTTGGTTGTTGTGGATGCTTAAGGTTTCACTTTGTTATTTTTTTCTCACTTTGGATCTGGTTTGGCTTTGTTCTATTATTAATTTAACTTAAGGTTTGTAACCTAAACCAATTGGACTTTTACTACTTTATACCCTTAATTCAACTACCATCTTAATTATAGGTGAGTAATGGTCTGGTAGTGCCTAGATTTCTTAGAATCCACTAAAACCCATGAAATCCACAAAATCCTTTACCACCTACACATTCAGTGTGAATATTTGTGCCTCCACCATCACTTCATTAAATTCTCTAAATGGTATTTTTGGTGAAGTGACATGTAATTCAAAAAGTCACTTCTTGCCTAAATTTGGGTGGATGCTAGATTGTCTAGATGATCTTCCTCCTTCACTTTATTCACTTGGCATGACCTTTACCTTCCTTATGAAAACCTAGGCATATATATTCACATTCACATGATTCAGCCTCCAAAGTTCCATCTTTTGTTCCTACTACAATTTTATTTCAAGTGTTCTTTCTTATCTTGGTTGATTTCTTTGTGCTTTCATCTCTTATCTTGGTCTACCCTATCCCATAAAAATCCATTACATTATTCCTATATCACTTCACTTTCTATGTGTCTTGTGCACTTAACATCCTATGCACCTCTCTCTCATCTTATGTTCACTATACATCTTATGTACCTCTCTTTATCAATTGGTACTCATATCTTTAAAGTTTGGCAAGTTCCATGCACCTAAAAACTTAGGTGTTTGGGCTTAGGTGCCAATAAAGTAACCTCAATAAACTCATCTAATTGGTATTTTTCATGGGAGTGCTAGAATAGCTCCCCTATGGGATTGAAAGTGCCTCGCTTCTTTAATCTTTACACACAAGGATCTTGTATACCTATTTTATGAATCTAGAAAACTTTATGCACCCATAACTTAGGTCTTTAGCCTCAGGCACTTTATAAAGAATCTATACTCCACTCACCTAGCTATATTTATGCATAGAAGTGATAAAATATTTTACCAATAGGCCTCAAGCACCACTTATTCACCTAATATAGACAAAAGCATAAAATATAAGGAAATTTTTAGCTTACACCAAACATTATTTGGGTTAGCAAAACATAACCAAATTGTGATTAGGAAGTCATGTTTTGATGGTGCAAGTGTTATCATATTAACTATAAGGATTCAATTAGTTACCATTTAAATACCTGGGGATCATTTCACCTAGTAATATGCATAGCTTGCATGCACTATTTTCCAATATGTTGTGGATGACATATGGACCCTTACACTTAATTTGTATCTTTCTTGAGTGCTTGAGGTACTTGGATTCATAGAGAAAGACCAATGATCCTTTAGTCAATACCTTATACTTAATATGCTTGTCATGCCACAACTTTTGGAGTGTCTTCTCTATATGTTGGTTCTACCTTGCTTGGGCATGCACCTCATCCAAGTTTTCCAAGTCCTATAGCCTTGCACTTAATGATTTTTGGTCATCCAAATGACCAATATGCATAATTTTCACTGATGGTCCCATGAAATCTATTGGTAAAACTATCTCAGTGCCAAACACCAATTGAAATGGTGTATCTTTATTTAGGTATTTATAGGTTGTGTGATATGCCCATATTACTATTGATACTCGATCATCCCAATCTTTATGAAAAATGTCATAAATATTCATGAGGTACATACATATGATATTTTTCAATGCCTCAATCATGTTGTTATTTTATGGATGATAAGGCTTTGTCTTATGGTATGCTACCATGTATTTGATTAGTAAGATTTGCACAATTTTATTAATGAAGTGTGTGCCTCTATCTCTAGTCAAACTAAATGGGAATCCATATTGACCTATGATGTTCTCCCATATGAAAATTTTAGCTATGGTGGCTATGTATTCTTTGGTTGGCATTATCTTGGCCCACTTGGTGAAATAATCAATGGCCACTATAATTTATCTTGCACCTATGCTCCTTGTTGTAGGAGTCATCAACCCAATAAAATAAATGGCCCATTTTTCAAATAGTACCTTAGAAATAATGGGTATGAGAGGAATTTCATCTAGTGGTTGGGTTTCCCTATGTACTATCATATGTCACATACCTTCATGTAATCCTTTGCATATTGGAATAGACTTGACCACCACAAGCCTAACTGCAACACCTTTCATGCCATAGAATCTCTAGTGTAATGGCCTCTTACTATCCCCTCATGCACCTCACATAAAATAGAGTCATTTTTGTGTTATAACACACATTGGTGTAAGAATTCATTTTGGCCTAGTTTGTATAGTTCCTCACTAATGAGCTAAAACAGGGTGGCATAAACTATGAGCTATTTATTTTCTTTAGTCATCATAGTCTAAGGCATAGATCTAGATGTTATAAAAGCATCTATCTCTACCAAGTCCTTATGGACATGCTAGACTCTATAGAGTTGTGCATATGGCATGTCATCCTCAATATACACTACTACATCATCAAATTTGATGTGGGAGAAATGGTTTGGGCCCAAGTTCTAATTTCCAAGCTTGAAGACAACTGAGAACTAGAATTCTTGAAATAGAACTATCTATATACAAATGTTCCCATGAATAATGGGGTTTTTAATGAGGTACTTAATCACCACATGATTGATGAATAAAATTAATGGGGTTAGTAACAAGTATTGATTGAATTTGTGTAGGGTGTAGACCATGGCTAGTGCCTCATGCTCAATTATTGTATAGTTATACTCTACTTGGGTAAATTTTTTGATTGTGAATGAGATGAGATGATCTATTTTACCTTCATCAGGATACAACAAAATCACACCAATTATAGATCCAAATCTATCGACATCGATGTGAAATGGAATTGTCTAGTCAAAAATTTGTAAAATAGGCATGCTAGCCAATTTAAGCTTCAAGGTTTCAAAAACATCTTATTACATTAAGACCCAATAGAATGGGCCATCCATGTACAAGAGATCCTCTAGTGATACCACAATCTTTGCATAGCTCCTTATAATTTTCCTATAGTATCCACAATGGCTAAGAAAGATGTAAATGTCAATATTTGTTAAAGGGGTCTAGAGCTGAAGGATTATTATAATATTTTTGGGATCAATAATAAGATGATATTTATAGATGATATACCTAAGTAAGGTTCCAAAGGGTGTCATGAAGATGCACTTATTGAGGTTTAAGGATATATATAGCTTCTTACACCTTTCAAACATCTAGTATAGGTATTCATAAAGGTTATTTACTAGCCCATATACTATCTAATCATCTAGGTACACTTAGAGGAACTTGTAGATGAAGTCCTTAAATGTGGTGATTATCACTTTAGAAAAGATGCCTGACACAAATTTTAGTCCAAAAGGCATCATATTATATGTGAAATATCCCCATTAAGTGATGAAATTAGTTTTAGGCTTACCCTCCTCCTCAGTTTGGACTTAATGGTATCATAAAAACCTATTAGTGAAAGTGTATATTTCACAACCTACAACACCATCCAAGACTTCATTGGTGAATGGCATCAGGAAGGGGTTAGAGACATAGGTGGTATTCAAAAATATATAATTGATGTAGATATGGATTCACCCATTCTTATTGATGATAATAACCATGGGGCTTACCCATTATAACTCTTACACTAGGTAGATCACTCTTATAGCTAGCATACCATCGAATTCCATTTTGACTTTGGCATAAAGATTAGGGTTGATTCTATAGGGGTGATTCTTGATAGGTTTTATGCCATTCACTAGATTTATGCTCATATTCCCTAAGGATGGGTGGATTCCCTTCACGTCTTGGTGATTCTAAGGGAACAAGTCTTAGAACTCTTTCAAGAGATCCACAATTCACACTAGCTTCGTTTCAGACCAATATGTACCTAGAGTAGCCATATTGGGTTCACCTTCTAAACTAATGTCTACCTTAGTAATTTTGAGTAGCATGTGGTAGGGATCATTCCTTTCCTAGTGTGAGTCCTCAAAATTTCAAATTCCCTCAGTTGTTTCTATGCAAAGATGAATAGGGTCTTCTTTTTTGGGGTTGTTATAATCCACTTGGCACACAAGCTTATTTTTGCATGTCAAGGTTATCCAGTGGTGTACCTTATAGGTACCATCATATTATTCACTTGAGTCACTATTAATCACTTAATCCTTAAATAAATTTAGGAGTTCTAACCCTTTTTCCCTAAACATGTCCTTTAGCCACTCCTATAAGATTGAAGTGTCCTTAAACACTGCCCTTTAAATTACTTATAGTGGCTCAATTAATTCTAGGTTTTTTGAAGAAAAGGAGGTGTGCACAAAACTCTCCTTAAGTGCATCCTAATTTTTTGTCTCATAGTGTGTATCATTGATAACATATGATGCTCATGCGCACATATTTAAGGTTCTCTATAAGACATGCACACATAAGTTCCTTAGTGTGTTTGCACTACAATCAATCCAAGATTCTTTATAGAAGTGCACATGTAATATTGGGTCTAAATCACTAAATTATGCAAAAATGTCTAGATCATCATTACTTTTCTAAAATTTGGTGTAGATGGCTACTTTTACATCTTGAGAGGTTGGTAAGCTAGGCCTTTATACTACCTACCAATGAGCAGTAGTGCTTATCAAATTATACACCAGTATACCCATCTTGTCAACCTCATTTAGGATACATGAATTGAGGTCACAAACATATGATTCCACAAAATTTCTCCCCTAGTATCTTATAATTGTGTCAAATTTACCAGGTTATACATCGAGTGCACCATTATAATTCACTCATTCATACATGATCTATAGAATTTATATGCCTAGTTACTCTAGCAAGTGCATGGCCATCTTTTAATAGATCTAATGTGGAGGGAAAATAGCATCTAAGGTTCTTACCACCTATACTTGTATTAGGTTAGGCATTTTTCCTATTGCTACTACTAGTATTGTAGATGATGATGGTGTTATACTACTTGTGGCACTGGGCCACTTCTTGTGGGCTATTACCCAATTTTCATAGCTAACATTAGCTAAATTGGAATGTTTGTGTTCATGTTCTATGCTGGTGAGCTAGTACACAAAGGTCTAGAGGTATCCTTACATAAATCTTCATAAGGAATAGCTTGTTCAATTAAAAAATTATATTCCAAGTCTACAAAATGGTTAAAGTTTATCTAGAAAATAGGGTCAATTATCACTCTTCTTTCTTCATGTGGGGGATCTAGCCCATGATCTATATCCCAGTGCATTCTTCACTCATTAACAACTAACATCAATCTATGGCTTCATTATTCCTCTACTTATGCTGATGCAATTTAAGAGATCCTTCCCCATGACCTTCCTACTCACTATGGGTTCTTTTGGCACTTCTAGGTTCCAAATCTTCTATAAACCTATGCCTCCTCTTATTATAAGTCTATATCATGAGCTCTCAAGTGTCAATTTTCTCATCCCCATCTATTATGATTCACCTATACATCCCCTTATTCCCCATTGTGTTGTTCATATGTGAAAGGACTTTATCCTTCCATCCTCATAGTTTCAAATTCATAATCCATTAATTTCTTAAGCTCTACACTAAACTCTTTCACAAATGTGCCTCTATACTCATGAAAAAATTGATACTTTCCTTCCTCAAGGTAGGATGACATGATGAAATAAAGCTCATAATTGTTCAATGTTCCTTTCTACCATTTATCTACAACTCTAGTCCAAGGGGCATCTAGGTTTTCAAACCTATCTTGGCACTCTTTCAACCACTCAAAGTGCTGCCCATAGCTTTAAATTATATGGGTTGCATATGTAGTTAAGCATCAGTACACATGATCATGTAGTTTGAAAAAGAAGACCTCATATAGAGAATCTTACAGATTGTTTTGCACCCACTTCCTTAGTGTTTATCCTTTATAGGATGGATGCTTTAGCACAAAGTTATCTTCCACCTGTTACATCTAATGCTCAATATTCTTGAGGTAGAGTTAGAAAATTATTCTATTACGCCATTTCAAAAATAAAATTGAATATGGGTCCTAATAATGAAACCAAAATGTTGTAGTTTATTTTGGGTTTCAATTCATTCATTTATGGGGTTAGGTGATCATTTATTTATCTAATTCAATTTTAAACCAATTAAAACTGGGCACAAATGTAGTATATTCCCTTAGCACTTATCATTTATCACTTGACTATGCTGACATCAAATCACATAAAATGCAAGCCTTATGCGCTCACCTGAAGTGTAATAGAGAAAGAATCATAGACTACATTAGCCTAGTTGTGTCATGGTATAATGCATCATATGTAAGACTTGGTCATTTAATGAAATATTTTGGAAGATTAGTTGGTAAAAGACATATTTGGATGGAGTTTGATGGTTTTTAGGTGTAAATTCTATTTAGGGAAATAGTTCTAGTCATAGGGGCATAATCCTATATCAAACTAGTCCAATGATCTCAAGGGTCTAAGCCTTTGTGTTACTAATGTTATCATCATTTAACACTTTAAGGGGTTAATAAAATACCTTAGATCAAGTTCATATTATATTTCATTTTTTCTTTCAAGGACATCAAAGCATGGGAAAATGACTCTTTTGAATTAGGTGATGACATCATCTCTTAATAAGGATGCCACTAATGACTTATACCAGAGCTTTGATATAAATTAACCTTCATATATTAAAATTACACTAATATAACTATTACATTCATTTCACATTCAAAGAACATTAATCAGGAGCATAACCAATTTAAAATTAGATAGATCAAAACCATTATTCATTTAATCAAATTCCATATGAAAAAGGGTATATAAAATAGAGTACATGCTTGGCTAACCTACTTATCTACCCAAGGACTCACAAGTACACTTGGGATTACATAAAATGGAGCCTTAGTTTCATCCATGTTAAATATTATGCTAATGGCATCCATAATACTATATCTAGAGCCAATTCTATAGATCTTTTCTATATCTATTCATGTCTCTCATCTTTACAAGTTCATGCTCAGCTTTATATGACATAGGAGAATCTTCTACTAGGTTTGAGTTGTACACATTGGGTACCAAGATAGAGATTTGGAAATCATTCTGATATATCCATTACCTTTTTCCTATCATGTTATTATTTCCACATGTTAAACAATCCTTGAAGATGCCCAAGACCCCATGGAATCGATTAGTTGCCTATAAATTGGTGTAAGGTGTGCATTGATTCCTCTAGATATCACAAAAAGGGATAAAAATAGAAATCATATAAAATGGTTACCTCATGTTGAGATGTTTTTCAAGTTGGAATGGACCCACACTTAGCTAAAATAAAATAGGGGCCCAATAAACTTTGTATCATTATTGATAAAAATAAATTAGGGCCTAGTCTACGTTAGCCAAGGGTGGACCTAGATCCTAAATGAGGTTTGTCAATTAGATTATAGGGTCGATGGGTTTAATAGTGTATCATAAACTATCAAAAATTATTTTAGTCTAAGGAAAGGACAATGAAGGTGGAAAATGACTAGAGGAGGGTGAAAAATAGGAAGAAAAGATTAGGAAAATGTTTTTAGGAGATGGTTGTGTAGATAACAAGTCGTGGTAAAGGGATAATAATCTTGATAATCACCAATGTTCTACCAACCCCTTTCTCAATGCACCCCTTAAGGTTTTCACTCAAAAATATTAAGTATTGATTGGTTCCTGCAAGAGAGAACGCATCAATAATTTACAAAGTTTGAAAATATTATGTGTATATAAGTCTTGAGCATGTGGTTACTTTCTCAGTTATACCTTATATAAGTGTCTTTAACATGTTGTTGGGATGACCTTAGGTACATAATATTTGACCATTACCTTCTATAGAACATGGGTGTGTTAAGTGCATTCATGTCAATCAAGTAATTTTAGTTTCTATTATTCCATACAAGCATCCTCTTGAATAAGATAAATTCATACCTAGGTAATTCATTATTAAGCTTGTTAAGGGCAATCCACCATAAAAGGGTAAGAAACAAGTAATCCACTTTATTAGGTGGTAAGTAATTGATATACCTTTACATTATAGATAGACATTAGGTTCCATATAATACTCATCTTATATGCACCATATTCAAATATATAGATCACCTAAACATGTTCTTACTATTGCTACTCCAAATAAACCATATAATACATATAGATGGGTTCCAAGATCCCATATTCATTATATTGGTTCTTCATGACTTCAGAGTAATATTATACATATTCCAAGTATCACAAATATTACAATGATATATATTTGATCTATACATGCTCCTTAATAGTACCACCACTTTATTTCACCAGGTTCTGAGTTGAGAGGTACCTATGATCATCCTTTGGATGAGATCATAGGATGATCTTGTATCTTATAAAAATACCAATATATATATATATATATATATATATATATATTCAAAAATACAAAGAAAAAATTTGCAATAAATGTTATATTGGTTCCTTAGTATCTATGTGTTAGTTCCATGTTGAGAACTAGCATATCATTTACTTTAACATAGACATATATAGGCATACACATATAAATGATACAGTTATGGGTGTTGGTATTTTACTCTACTCATGTCAACAAGATGTTAGTGGCATCCATATTCAATGATCTTGATATACACAAGTTATATGATTCTATGATCAATCAACATTATCATGTTTGAGATTACATATATATTTACACATGTCTATTATCGATGATTATATCTTGAACATGGTACTTGATGTGTTATGTACTTTAAATTTGTTTTCTAACACATTCGATTTAGAGGACACTACCACATGTTTATGTTGGTTACTTATGATTTACTTTATACACTTCCTTGAGAGTGTTTCCTTGTTATTTTATTACTTTTTTTTGCATTTGAATATGTTCTATTGTATGCAATACTAGTGCCTATGTTTTTCTTATTATTTATTTAAATATGTCATTTATTATTGTATATACATTTTAATATGTCATTCCTTAATTTTTGGACATTTTATTGAGTCATGTCTATTGAATTTTGTGAAATTTGAACATACCCCTTGTTTTCAGTCTCCTTAGACCATTGCCTTTTGACTTGCTTTTGAGTACTCTTATATGTGTGATTATTTAATTTTTAAGATTATAATATTAATATATAGACATTTCCATGATATTTATTATGAATCTTAGTCTTAAGTGTGATTACATCATTTCTATACTCTTAAATGTTACATCTACTTATACATATTTCTTTCTATACGCTACATAGTTACATTCGTAGATTTTACAATTTTCTTACACTTTTGAGGTGAGGTAACTTCCAAGTAATATTTTTACCTCACCTAAAAGGGGGGAATATTAGTGGGGGAATTCTTGGGAAGAATATTCTCCATACTTTCAATAGTTCTTAGATATTAGTGGGGGCATGTCATATGGACATGGATTCCACACATCCATAGTTTTCATATTATTTCAGGGGATGCTTTGGAAGCATGTTCTCCACATGTATCAAATGTTCATTACTCATATCAATTTATACATTCATTGGGGGGATTTCATATGGAAATAGACTCCACACATTCATAGTTTTTATATTCAATAAAAGCATGCTTTGTAATCATGTTCTCCACATTCATTTAGTATGGTACTTATATCAATTCATATATTTAGTGGGGATGCTTTGTAAGAATGTTATCTACACCTACTCAGTATTTAGCAACTCTATTTTATAGTGGAAGCATGTTTTAGAACATATCCTCTATATTATAACTTATATCAATTTCATATTTCTCTATAACTAGTGGAGGCATACTTTGGAAGCATGTCCTCCACACTTACATAGTTATCTAAATTCATAGTTATGGAAGATTTATATACATGGTACTATTTCTATACGTAGTTTTAACATGATACATATATAATTTGCATATGATATGAAACATGTGTCTAATATTAAAAATTCCAAATCAATCTCATTCTAAAACTATTGCATGTATTGTTACCCTAGAAAATGTTATGGACTTTATTGAGTTAATATATTGTAGTAGTTGGTTTACCTTTTGATAAGGTTGATTTAAATTAAATCACTAAATATTTCTAATTTTTTAATTTGTACTTTATCATACAAAATCACCAAGTTATAAGTATCATTAGGGTACACAGTTGAGCTAATCTCAAATACGAAGTGATAAATTATTTTTGCTCCAAAGTTGGGGGCATGTGCCTTCCAATATCTCTCTCTATCTCCATGGATATATGAAATTTAAACATTTATTTTTATTTATCCTAACCTTAGTTTCTTATCCTTAAAATGATTCATCTTTTATAAAAAAACAACTTTCCAATAGCAAAATCAATTATATCAACACACAAGTATACTCCTAAACCTTGATCTTTCAATTTAAATCTATCTCAAGTAATTTTGACCCAAATTATATATAATAATTATCAAATTCAACATACTCTTGGTTTCAAGTCAATTACCAACAAATCACTCAAATTAAACTCAAACAAATCACTCAAATTCAAATCAAGAAAAGACAAGGTGTGCACAAATACCTAGGTACTTATTCATTTCCTTTGAACTAACAATTTCATTTCTATATTAAGGGGGGGATATAGATGATATTTTATTATTATGTAGTACCTCAGTCTTGTCCACTTGGAAAACTTAGACCATGGTTGTTCCTCTTAGTTTTACAAGTGTCTTTTTTTTATAATCCCAACATCTACTCTATCTTATGCCCCTTAGCCTATCTCCTAATATGAACATACTTATATTGATGGCACAAACATCCCATCTTGCCTAGAATGATTAAAATGTAATTATTATGTACTAACATTCCCAAGATTCAAAAAATATTAGGACTTTGATATTTTTGTTAAAATTACTTTCACAAGATAATTGATATATATATATATATATAATTTGATTTAAATTTAAAAGGAATTTTAATATGTTTTAAACATGTTGTAGGTGTACAATAATTTCAAATATAGTAAAGGGGGTATTCTATATATAAAAATAATTTTCAATGTTTAGTAGAGAGATAATCTTTATTTAAATAAAAATTATGCATGTATAGTTTTTCAAAAATGGTTTATCAACACTTTTTGGTGTAATATTTGAGAGACCAAATTAAATTAGACCAGGATAGAAAAGTATTTAAAGAAGATAAATTTTATAGGATCATAATGGTTTAATATTTTAAGTCACTTGAGTTTCTAATTAAAATATATATCTACACTAAATCAACCTATTAGATAGATTTGATAGTTTCCATACTTAGCCAATTTTGTCACAGCCATCAAAATAGACTGTCAATATTATTTTGTGATGAATTTAATATAAACAAACAAAATTAAATAAGGTTAAAATTTTAATTTAATAAATAAAAATATAAATATAGCATATTGGTTCAAGATTCATGGTAAAATAATTTTTCAATTAAAAGTTATGGATCCACAAAATCAACATATTAGGTAGATTTGACAATTTATGTACTTTGCCAATTAAATTATTTCAACCTAGATAATATTATTTAAGATAAATAATGTAATTTAAGAATATAAATATTTATTTAAAATTATAAAGTCTTATCTAAATCTCATGTAAATTTTTCATAACAAGTCAACTAAATTTATTTTTAAGTGGATATTATTTGTTAAAAAATTAAATAAACATTTAATTTGGATGAAAACTCAATGCAAGTTTTTATTTATTTTTAGCAGGGATAAAACTATAACTATAGTTTACTATTTATGTGATCCATGCATTTATATATTTGATTCACTTAGTCTCATTATTAATATTTTTTATTAAACTCATTATTATTGAGAAAATTTTTGGCTGTTGAGATTAATAGGAAATTCTAAAAGCTTATACTAATTTGATCTTGATGTGCAAATCTTGATTCTTATCCAGTTCTATGGACTATGTGAGACATGCTATCATTATGGTATCTTATTTATTTTTTTGTATATGGGTTAATTTTCTAATTTAAGTATCTTATTCACTTTAATTTATAGCTATTTTGAATGTCTTTTGTATGTTGAAGATAATATCCTTTGGTAGATCTATAGTAGCAAACTGAAAAATGTGGTAACATTTAATTTTACATGTTTAAGTTTACTATGTTTTATTTTAATTTAAATTATAATTGTGTATGATTGTTGATATACTATAGCATCTTTAAAAAATCATTGGTATTTTTATTTCTTATACAAACTTAGCTCAAATGTTGATCTTGAAGGGTTTCATCTTGTTTCATCCACAGGCCCTTTTTTCTACCCTACTCTTCCCTCTTTTTTGTGTTTTTTATGAGATATTATTATTTTAATATAGTATAACTATAAATATATTTTATTTGGTATTAATTTGATCACTTAAGTGAGTTTATCTTGATGGGATGTAAGTCACATGTTTCTATTTCACCACTTGGTTAATCTAAAACCACATACCTACAACTCGTGCCTTGGAGTGATTAGTCACCAATTATAAAACAAAAGGCTGAAAACCCATTCTCTATTGTGTGCATAAAAATAAGATCAATATAAAATTATGTCTAGGAGGGCATCTTGTGATTAACTTTCATCCAATGCATCATTTTATTTTAGTTACTTATTAAAATTTAAAAATCTAAAAAATATATAAAATTTAGAAAATTAGAGATTAAAAAAATGTCTTGGCTTGGTGAATCAACCATAAACATCCTAGGTATTCAACATGATTTTCTAGATGATCCATTGATTTTTATTTTTATTTTTTTTAAATAATGGCAAAATAACTAATGAAGAACATCTTATTACTTACAAATTTTCTTTGAATGTTTTGAATGTGAAATTTGAAGATGTAGCTTGTAGATTATGTCCTTTTAATTTATAATAAGAAGCTTATGATTAGTTTTTAGACTTGGAACCTAATTATATTTCTATTTATAATAGTTTTTAAGATCAAAATTTTTCTCAATTTGGATATGATTTAGATCCATTAACCCTCACTTTTGTGAGAATGTCTATAAAAATTACTTTGGTTTTAGCTTGTGTAGAAGTTATTTAGTGGATAATAAATTATCATGCACAAATAAAGGTCAAGTGTAAAAATTGTTATCTTTTAAAATTATTGTACCATTTAATCAAAAAAATTCAATATTCCATCACTTTTACAATAGAAGTCTTTCAGTATGAGCAAAGTGATCATGAAGCTTCTAATTTTATAAATCATGGTATAATTTAAGAGGAAGAAGACATTTCATATGATGATTAATACAAAAATATTTTAAATCCATAAGAGTAGAATCAACATCTATAATACAAAGTAAGAAAATATGTTTATTTAATATATGATTCAAATATCAAAGAATTGGTATTTATTGAACCTCTTGCCCTAAACATAATATTAACAAAATTTTAGGTAAATAAATCTCTTATTTATGTTTGGCAAGACTCATATACCAGTGTTTATTCTAATTTTAGAATAAGTAAGATAATTATATACAATACATGCATGTATTTTATTTGGGTTCAAAATAAAAAAAACTAAAAAAAATAATGAAATAATACAAAGATGTTATTGCATGTTTGAGGATTTTAACTAGAAGAAGCTTTCTTATATCAAAGACTGGGATACATTCTACACAAAAATTTTAAACCCACCCTCCCAACTTTGTTTGGAATTGATATTTTTAGATTATAATATATTAGTTTTTTTAATTATTATTTTAGTTTAGTTTTCCTTTTAATTAATTAATTTTAGCAAATGATGTCATCATGATCATTCATCCACTTCAAAAAAATTCTCATAGTTGGTAGTTGTTCATACTTATAGATATTTATGGTTTGTACATGAGGTATTTGAATCTTAGGATCAAGGTATATGTCATTATTAAATTTATATTTTATTTGAATATAATAATCTTATTATATTGATGAAAGTTGTTTTGATATTTTCATGCAAATTTTAAAAAGACTTTTCATTTTGCAAGATCAATTGCACATTAACATACTAAAACTTGTATGGAAATAATAAACATTGAGATGGATGCACACTATCACAGATATATGTATAAAAATAATTTTTCATATATTTATACCTATCCAATAGTGATTCTCAACCCTTCTTATATCTATGTTTCAAAAAAAAAAATCAATGGATCAAAATCATAAAATTTTGGAAGATGGGTGATTCAAGTAAACTCTATCAGGGCTATGGATGTTGGTTGGAAATACATAAATTTTTATATTGTAATAATAGGTTTTTATTTTGGGGCTATAGACACCTGGATGGTAGCATAACAATGCCCATGTTTCCCTTATTATTGTTATAAAATTTAAAAAAAAAATTAACCTAGAATACTTATCTATATCTATGTCAAAACTATCTTAAAAAGAGGATGAATATTCACAAAATCACACAAAACCTAAAATTTGAGAAGAGTTAATATGTTACATGATTACGTTTAAGCCTCTTTCATTTCACTATTTTATTTATTTCTTTTGTATAAAATTTAATTTTTTTTATGATAATTAAACCAAAAATTCTAGGTTCTCAAATACTTAGGAGTATTTCCCCATTGAGTACCTATTTTTTATGTGCCAACATGCCCAATATTTAAAAAATTTAGAACCTTGAGATTTTAACTAAAATTTATTTTACATGCTAATTGATTATAATTGCTAGCTAAAAAGATATATATTTATTTTAGTTTGATTTGACTTTTAAAATAATTATAATATATTTTAAACATGTTTTAGGTATAAATTACTATAACATATAGTAAAATAGGTTCTCAATATATCAAAATAATGTTCAATTTTTATTAGATAGAGGCTTTGTTTGGAGGAAAAAATCTGCATGTACAATTTTTTTTAAATGACTAATCAACAATTTTTGCTGTAACATTCGAGAGAACAAATCCAATTAGACCAAGATAAGAAGATTTCATGAATAAATAATTTTTTTAGAGTAACACAATGGTTTAATATTCAAATTCATATGAATATAGAGTCAAAATATATGGGTTTACAAAATCATCATACTAGACTAATTTGATAGTTTTCATACTTAACCAATTTTGTATCATAATTATCAAAATGGATTGTCAACACTGTTTGATGATGAATTTCATAATTAAATAAAATTAAATAAGACTAAAATTTTACATTAAAAAATTAAAATATAACGAGAATACATTTATTCAAGATTAACAATAAAAAAAACTTTTTAGCTAAAAATTGTGGCTCCATGAAAACAACATATCAGACATATTTGCAATTTATGTATTTAACCAAATCAATTATTTCACCCTAGATAATATTATTTAAATTAAATAATATTATTCAAGGATATAAATATTTAATTAAAATTATAAAATATTATCTAAATATCATGTAAATTTGGAGGGACAAGTCAACTAAATATCATTTGTTAAAAAAATAAATAAAACATTCAATTTGGATGGAAATTCAATGCAAGTTTTTATTTATTTTTAGTAGGGATAAAATTAGAAATATAGTTCACTCATAATGTGAGCTATGTATTTGTGTATTTAGTACACTTAGAATCATTATTAATAATTTGTATTGAACTCATTATTATAGAGGATAATTTTAGTTATTAAAATTAATAATAAATTTTGAGAAGTTCTAATATTTTGATTTTGATGTGCAAATCTTGATTCTTCTCTAATTCTATGAATTATGTGGGACGTGATATTATTATTGTATCTTATTAATTTGATTTTGTATTAATTAATTTTATAATACAATTATTCACTTTAATCTATAATTGATTTTAATGTCTTTTATATGTTAATTATAATCCCTCCTTATAGATGTGTAATAATAATCTGACAAACATGACAACCTTTAATTTTGCATGTTTAAATTTACTATGTTTTATTTTATTTTTAATCCTAATTTTATTTGAGTGTTTGTGGGATATAATATATTTTATTAGACATTGATCTTTTGATTTATTATTTAAACTTAGATAAAATGTTGAGCTTGAGGGGTTTCATCTTGTATGGTCCACAAGCCCTCTTTTTTTCCATACTCTTCTCTCCTTTAATGTTTTTTATGAGATTTTATTATTTTAATATATAAAAACTATAAATATGTGTTCTTTGGTGTTAATTTTATCACTTGATTATGTAAATCTAGGGTTTTTCTATTTCACTAAAAACAAAAATCCATGATCCATATTTGAATACACCTAATCGAAGGTGAAGCCAAACCCAAAATAATCTAAGTTGTCACATCCCATTTTAGTTTATATTTTATACTAGACACTATCCTCAAACTTGGACACTAGCATTGACACAATTATTCTAAGATAACACAACTTTCTAGAGAGCTAGAGATACCAAATCTAGAATTTAATGATTGATCTAGAACTATCTTCCCACCTACTTTCTACCTATACTAGATCTAACACTATGTTAGCATTATATCTAGCTAAGTACTCTTTTTTATGTCATTTCTATATCTAACATAGTTTTACTTTCTTTAGACACTCAATTTTGGCCACTTTCATGCTTAACTTGGGATTCAATTTAATTTTTAGCACACAACATAATTTAAGCTTGGAAATCATCAAAATTTCCCAAATTCATCCATGTAAGGGATTTAATTTCTCAGAAACATGGAAAATATTATCTATTTTGGATATTACCCTATTTACACCAATAACCTAGTTTAGTTTCAATCCTAGTCAAATTATAACCTAATAATTTCAAACATTTAAAATAATTGCCAAAATCCAAAAAGCACTAAGCAAGATTATTTACATTTAAAATATTATTTAACTTGCCTAAGTAAAAATTCCAAGTTAAAATAGTGAACTTCATTTATTACAAAAGGAATTTTTATCCAAATATGAATTTAAAGGTTAAAAGAGCTAATAAAGTGATTTATTAATTCCTAAATATTCCAAAAATATGAGTCATAACCTCATAAATATAAAAATTTAGTTGTCATGGCTCATAAATATCTAAAACTAAGGTGTCAAGGATTTTTGATTGCTTTGACCCAACCTAGGGTTCCTAACTCAACCTAGGTTATTTTAGACTCAACCAAATTTATAATTTAACTTAACCTCCCTAGGGTTAGAGTTAGTTCTTAGAGATATAAATATAAGTTCCCATACCATATGCCAAGAATATTTTATGTGTAATGTTATTATAATGGAAAGCCTTCAAGAAGCCATTAAGAGTAGTGTTATAGTTTCCATTTCATGCCAAGCTTTACACCAAGCCACAAGTGACCATTAGATAAGTGTTACCACCATGGAGAAGCATTAATAAGAGTCTCTAATGTCATAGACTAATCACAAACATACTTATGCCAACAAATGGATATTAAATTTGACAAAGGAGGTAAATTAATTATGTTTTTTTTATATCTATTTTATGATATTATTCATTATTTTATGTTCCCCATAGTTCTTATGTAAGAGTGTTTATTTCTAGTGTATTGTTATAAATGGATTTTTATCATTTTGAGTAACAAGAAAATAATCAACATTTGTGTGTTATTTGGATTCCTAAGATACATAATGGCATGCCTAGTGGTATCATGCATCCCATATGGCCAAGGATAATGATGTAAAACCTTTATTTATTTTAAAAAAAGAATTTAATTCTTTAACTTTAGAGTTTTATCCTTGAAAATCCCATCATTTTATTTTCTATGTAATTAGTGGCTTCACCCTGTATAACATCTTTACCATTACTATGCTTTATTTGTGATCCTTATTTACGTATAAATAATATATTCAAAATGATGGATTTCAGCTTCTAAATGGTGACATCGCTATCTATAAATGGTGGATTTAAACTTACTAAATGATGATATTGCTAAGTAAAATTGCATTTAATTTCAGTGATTTCACCTACTTTTAGCCTATAATCAATGAATTCACAAAATATAATTGGTAGCTTTACCATTTTTAATAGTGACTTTACCAAATTATAGTCTCTACCTATTTATATGTTCTCAATAAAATAACATCTTTGTTGAAAACAACATTTTCACTATGTTGCATAAATGGCAACTTCACTCTGTGTTTTGAAAAACTTAAGATCTCTAAATAGAATGTTGTTTATTGATTTTCTTTTTGTCCTAAAGACAAGAAAACCCCATAATTTTTTTTATAACCAAAGTGGAGAGAGAGAGACTTAAACACTTCTAAATATCACATACACTTTTGTTTGGTGCTTTAAATCAACTTAGCCAAACTTGTTTTTAGCATTTCAATATTTTTACAAGTGCAAACAAGACCAAGGGGTCAAATTTTCAATCACATTTGAGTTGGTGATATTAAAAATAACATACATTTTAGTTATATCTCTTAATATATTTTTGAGTTTTTGTTTGTTCCTTGTTCATTAGCTACTTAAAATTTTCATATATTAAATTCTTTGCTTTATGTAAATTTAGAAATATATCATATATGCTCTCCTCTATCCCCTATAGGAAACTTGAGTGACCAAAATTAACTATTTTATTTCCATGTTTGTTTGGTATTGTTATAAATATTGTTGCGTATGCTCTCCCCAAGCTTTGAGCAATTTGGGTGACCCAGAAACAACCTTTGAAGTATTTCCAATTTACCTTCTTACATTGACTTGTTGATGGGAGTCAATTTCCTCCTTACAAGTTCTTTAGGATTGTGTTGACTTGGGGTTTCATCTCTCAGTATCATACCAACCCCACTCCATAGTGGAGTATATAAATTTGGCATGTGATACTATAATTTCCAAGGGTATGGGTGGATAGCTTCTCTAATCCTAATAAAAACCCTAGTCAGGTCTTTCTAAATATAGGACTTCACTAAGAAGTACATGACTAAAGTAATTATGCAAAGGAATATACCTTTTCATAGTAAGTTAGTGAGTATGTACCCAATTTATATGATTATGATGTTGTGTTATCAACACTTGGGACCATTTTTTATTTTGAAACTCATAGATTTTAGTCAACCCCACTTTCCATAGAATTTATTTCCAAATGCCAAGTGCTCCTCAGTCTAATTTCATGTCATATACCAATTCTTGAGAGATAGAGAGGTGCATAAAAACTATACCGACATCTATTCTTTAATTTTTAGATTAACACTATATTACTAACAAGCATTGGTATATCAGTGGAAACTTTGGTAGAATCTATGCACACTCATAGTTTTAGGGATAGGATGAGACATTAGTGCTATTTATCTTTTCTTTGATTTACATGTGTGTTTTAGACTAAAATTATTTATTTTTATCATCAGAGTCAAAATAAGTCAAAACCATCACATTATTTTCATACCACTTTAGCCTAAAAGTTATTACTCTACCCATTTTATGTCACACTTTTGCCTTAGATTTTATTCCAAAACTATTTATGTGTCACTTATTTAAATGGAGAATCATTACATTTCCCATTTTTTCTCAAACATTTTCCTTGTATTTTATTCCAAAACCATTATCATATCATTTATAGGAAGGAGCATTATTACGTTGCCTAAATAATTTCAAAACACTTGTCATTTTTGAAACCAAGTTCCAAACCATTGTTATAGCTTTTGTTTCAAATACATGAATATGCTTCCAATTTTAGTCTATCCCTTTTGCCTTAGAACATCCAAGTATTTTTTCATTAAATTTTAAAATCAACCTTTTGAAGTGAAAATCTAAAACTAATTAGGTTTACACCAAAGCTTCATCTAATTTGGGCTTAGGATGTCTACCTTCTATGTTTAGATTATGCTACTTGGGTTGATTTACTATTTCATCTAGATACCCCTTTTCCTAGACATAAAAAATTTTATTTGTCTTGTTCTTTTTTTTATAGTCCTTTGAGCCAAGTTAAATCCATGTGCTTTGTCTGAAATTGGTTGTGTTGAGATTGAAAGTGTCCTAGTTTCATTATTTAAATAGTCTCTTGTGAACCAATTTTCAATTATTAATGAGCCAATTACTGAGTGTCACCCAAGCCAATTTCCTTATTTTATTTTATTTTTGAGTACTTGTTTGAGTTTTTTGTTTCTAATTCTATCCTTGTTTTTCATGTTAAACAATTATAACTGCCTTTGGTAAAATCATTGTTATCCTTTGATCATAGTTCATAATTATTCTACCTTGTATAGATACATTTTTTCATTTATTATAACCACCTTTGGTAAAATTAGTACCTTATTTATAGACAAATTTTGAGATTTTGTGTTACCTTTTACACTAATTATAACCACCTTTGGGAAAATCAATATCATTTTTCTACTAGTTTCAAGTTTGTTTTGTCTTTACCTATACCTAGTTTGGTTGGTTTACCATTTGGGCCTCTTGATTAAAGAAAAATTTTGTTAATTTTTAGACCTCATTTATTTTATTCCCTTTAGACCCTTTTATTTTTCATGATACCTAGATAAAGATCGAAACATGCCTCGTTACACATGTAGTGGGACTATGTATAATCCAGACTATGATAACTTTGTGACCAATAACCCTTTTGTTCAAGATTCATGTAATGATGGTGTAGTTTAAGATATGGATCCCTATCCATATTATAATATCCCATACATTTAACAATGTTCAATCCCATTAGTATAGTATTTGGTGAATGAACCTTTTTATCCCAGCCAAGAACAAGAATAAACAATGCAATACCTTGATGAAGTAACACCTAGCATTAAACAAATCCAATAATAATATCCCTACTATATTATGACAATCATGTAGACAAGTTATTATTCATACTTTTTTTATCATCATTTATTAGAGAACAAAGATGAAATTCTCGTTAGATCTATTGAAGTAAGAGTCAAGTTTCCACTAGACTTCCCACATGAAATTCTGAGTAGTTTGATTAGAATTCTTAATAATGTGCCTCAAAACCAATAGTTTGAATATGCATCAACTATTTATAGTCAATATTTAGTCCAAATACCATAGCAGAGCCAAAGTATGTTTTTAAAATGGAAAGGTCCTATGGATGATCAAATATAATAGGTACAACAAGCATACCAAAATAACCTTAATCTAGCTCATAATTTAAATACAATGGTTATTTATAACATATTACTTACTGAGCTAGATATATCAATAGGGTAATAAATAGATGCTTTGGGATATTTAAAATAAAACATATATCTATTTAGTAAAATCACACTAGCTATTGATATGTGTAATGTCCCCATTTTGATAGAAGAGATTATTGCTCAAATGAAAGACCTCACTCAAAACATTATGGATAACATGCAAGTTATTTCTAATTTAAATCAAAGTAGGTATAATTTATATCCAAAAAATAAATATTAAATTCCTCCAACTAATTCTATGAGTGGATTATAATAATAGGGGATGGGTATGCCTATTTCCCAAAATCCATAAGCAACCTCCTCTCCTCAATCAGATACTTCCTCAAGTGTGCAATAGGGGGAAATGAGCCAATAAAAAACCAACTTAACACCATAACAAGTGAATAACACTACACCACCTCAATTGAGAGAAAAAAATGTTCTTCCACAACAAGCATAAACCAATATACCTCAATAAACACAAACATTGCCTAAACCAAAACATGTTTTTATTGGTCAAAAATTGCTAATTGGTCAATAAAAGTAAATGCCAATCACCTAATAATTTCTTAACAAACAACAAGTGCTAATATAATGATAGGTTTTCAACCAACCACAAGGTTCTTATGTGTAGTAGATGTTAGGTGTCAGGCAATAGTTTCCTTTCACCCAATGTGTATCACATGTATAACAAGGATGCCACTTTCAACACCTTCAACAACAGGGTTCTAGTCAACAACAGGTTCCTAATATGCAATATATTTTAATGAGTAGGAAACAAGTTCCCTCCCAAGCCCAATAATACCAACGTATCCCATTGAGACAAATGTCATTACCATAGACATAATTCACCATTCAAGCTTATATATCTAATTTGAAATATAATGTATTCTAATAGAAACATATTTCACATCCATAGTACAATCTTAATGCATGGATACACATACATTATTTTCTGACCAATTTTATCAACATTCAACAATATACCTACCTTAATCAATGTAATCCACCTTTGACCACACAACCTAAATAATAACTTGCCACTCCATTTGAATTCCTTTACTATATTTAAAACACATGAAGGATGTAATTCAAGCTATATAAATTAGAAAGGAAATAAAAAAATTCAAATTGGATGAAATATGATCTTATACATTCAACATGGATTATCTATAAATACCATTTCTATCAAGTTATGAACCACCCAAATTTGATAAATAAAATGGAAAAGGTGACCTTAAAGAACATATGAAAGAATTATTTAGTGTTTTCTAGCTAGTAGCATATAACAACATATATTTACATCTTTTCTTTCTAAGGAGTTTAGCTGGACAAGCCTTGGAATGGATTTTAAAAGTATTGAATAATTATGTACCTTAATTAAATGATATTTCAGAGAAGTTGATACAATTTGTTTTATATAATATTGAGCATGATATTGTAGTTTTGGACTTGGGCTAGGCTAAATATAAGACTGGTGAAGTTTCCATTGCATACTTACAATGTTGGAGAGCACTAGCAATCTAATTTGCTCATAATATACTAGATAAGTAGTTAGCCACAATATTTACTAGGATCTTATACAATGAGATATCTTACCATCTTTATTTGTAATGTGATCATACATTCTAAGAGGTTATAGAGAAAGGAATATATATTGAGGAAACCCTTATAAACAAAGGGATAATCAAGCTATCTTCTCCTAATTAGTGCCAAAATCAGCATCAAGGCTAGCAAAACTAGAACTAGAACCAAGTCCATAACCATAATCATAACCTAATTTAGATATTAAATTCAATTCCACTTCAATCAAATAAAAATGAGAGACCAAAACCCTACAACTATAATAAGAATGTTGTTTTCAATGGGGTCACTAAATCATGCCATGTTCATATGGTGCAAACATTGGTTGTCTATTTACCTCCACCCATTTAATAACCACCCACTCCATACATTTATCTAAAGCCTCCACAAAACCAACAACCACATAATCCAAATCAATATCAATCCCCTCATCTAAATAAAAAATTACCCACTGACATATAATTCATTGACCTTAGTGAGCCTATTAAATTTATGTTTCAGAGATTGGTTCAAGTAAATATGATTAGTGGGATAATACCAAATCCATTCCTTAAGGGATTCCTTTTACTGATTCATACATAGAAAATGAATTTTATGAGTATCATCACATCATAGGAAATTACATTTCTTCTTGATTCCTCACCAAGTAAATTATTTCATTATTCATGGATATTTATAGTTGACACATTTGATATTGGTTATATTTCTGACTAAGATTGAGATATATTCTTATATGGGATAGTAGTATATTGCTTATATACATTATGGTACATGTTTTCATTATTATGAATTAGTTTTAGTGTATGAATTTACATTACAAACATATTGAAGTGTTATTTTAGTTATATTTTATGTTATATGTCTATCATGTTGATATGATCTAACTACCTACATGTTGTGAGGTTGATGCACTAGAACTCATCCTTCAGAGCATGCTTGAGGGAGATCATCATCAGAGAGGGTGATGTAGATGGAGATGTTAGAGGACAATAGAGAAACTGGCAAAAACCCTACACACACCGTAATAGTTAACACAAATTAGAATGCATTAAAAATGGTCTTCACATGGTGTGTTTATTTCTATTTGCAATGGAAAGTTAATTTCTATGAGTTTACCAATATATTTAAATAGCTTAATGAATTTGTTTTATGTAATTGTTATGTTTTATCATTAAATCTAGTATAAATATTATTAACATAATTAGATTTAAAAATTGAATTATTAGTTGTCAAAATTGTCATTAAAATTTATGATAATAAGAGATGTTAATTAAAATATTAAATTATGGATTTTCTATATTTTATGTTAAAAATAAATAAAAATGGAAAATTACCATAGATCAAGGAAAAAATAAAAAAATAAATAAAAAATAAAAATAAATGTAAAGACTAAAATTAGAAAAAATTAAAGAGATAAATACATTTAAAAAATAACAAAAATAGATAAAACAAATCTAAATCTAAAATCTAAAGCATAGAAAAAGGGGGGTATTCCTATCTTATTAAAAAAGGTATTTTTAGAAAGAAGGATATCATCATAAGATTTTTCTAGTTTAGAAAAAGGCTGAGCTTGAGAAGGTGGAAAAGGAGGCATAGTGTGAGAGAGAAAACACAGAATAAATGAAGAGGAAGATTTCAACTCTATTTACCATGTAGGTAGTGCTTTCAATTTTAATTTATGATCATGGGAAAATTTTAGAATGTTACTATCAAAAATATCTATATATTTATTCTTACTAGATTCCTTCGTATAAATTTTAGATACAACTATATACCTAGTAAAATGGAAATGCATGATAATATATAATATCTAGCTATACATCTATAGAGCAGTGACATCTAGCTTAAGTGCAACTGTTAGAATGTAAAGGAAGTCGATCTACAAAAGAAACCAAAAAATTAAATATATTTTTTATTTCTTATATTATCATTACCTATATCTTATCCCAGTCTATTAAAGATTTAAACTGAGTCATTGAATTTTATTGAAAAAATTGTTTAAAATTATGTGTTGATTGGCATCACCGTACAAGTTTTTTCCATCCTATGTCACATTTAATAGTTTTAAGAATTGAATCATTAGTGGAATAATATATTTAATTATATATAAATATATATATATATATATATATATATATCAACACATTGATTGAATATATAATTGATTGTGTGTGTATGTATTTTTTTGATGGCATCATTGGAGTCTTGGAAATTTAATTATACATCACTATAAATGTCAATATTTGTAAATGGTGTCATTGTATTTAATAATAATATGGTTAGATTAACATACCTTAGGTGTCACTGTAACCATTGTATATACAAGCATCACTATGTATATATATGTTTTACTGATCAAATAAGTCATTGTTCATTTGATTATTTAACTTGTGTATAATATTTAATGGGTCATTATATATTCTTTTAATCTATGTATAGTAAATCATTTTATTAATCTATGAACTTAAAGCTAAACTATGTATTCATCTCTACACGTTACTTTTGGAGTATGCATGAGCCATTTTATATTATAATATAAACAGTATTTTTTAAAGTAGTCACCACAAGTAGAGGAGTATTCCTCTCTTGTTGGACATTGTTTTAGGGAAATAATGTAACATGTTTTTTGTGGCTTCAAAAAAATATATTATAACACCTATAGCATCTTATATTTTTAAAGAGGTTGTAGATTATTTATAATTTGAGGAATATTTAAGTAAGATAATTAATGTCTATAACTAATTAAGGGAAGATTTTACATAGTTAAAATGTGGTTATTCACATTAATAGGCTAATTTACACATGAACCCAAACAAAAACCAATTCTATAGATAATAACAGCTAATTATGAATTCTTGACTATGTGGCCTATACAGGTAAATAAAAACTTAAATAAGGTTTTGATGGGATTTATTTGGTAGTAATACTAAAGAGAATATACTTACCAGTAGTCATAACTAAATGAATTTTTGATAGAGAAAATATTTTAAACCTCAAATTGTCTAAGAATGATTATTTAGACTTTAAACCATAGTCAATTTATATGAGAGTATAATAGTTGAATAACCTTATGAAAATCTCTCTTGATAATATTGATAGTTATAGGTGTTAACATGACTAATAATGTATACATGTATATATGGGTGTATTATTATGGTTTTAGCTCCATGGGTGGATTATAAACTATATTAAAGAATTAGGTTTATTAAAACTTAATGAATGCCTGCATTTAACCCTCTAAACCTATAATAATTACTAGATGGGATTACTACATGTTTCATGAAAACAAAGGTTTTTTATTATATCTAGCTATTTCAAATGACTGTATGTTTCCATGTAATTATGGCTACTTTCTTAGCCTATAAAATATACTTAGTAGTTATGCTTAAAAACACTAGACTGTGATAATATGGGTTATCATAGGGTGTAGTATTTTTGAAAATAAATTGTGATATTAGAATCTACGTTTAATTGAGTATTTACCTAGGTGGTATAAATTTTATTCATTATTTCTAGTATGGGATAGAAAATAATGTAAGATTCATTCATACGTTTGATGGAATAAATGTATGTTATAGTTACTCTTATGTTAGCATATTATGTGATGTGATTGCTAGTAAGATGTAAATTATATGAATCTTATGATTAAATTATGTTTGACCAATCTACATTGTTGATGTTATGTAAGGAGTGAGATGGAATTCATTGGCTTACTAGCATCATAATACCAGATGAAGGCAGTGTGATCAAGTGGTGTGTATGAATGTGATTGATCTATAGATAACTTTTATTTAATATTCTTAAAACTTAAGATAAAGTATGTTAAGAGAGACATTATCATTTCATGAGTATGATTTACATTTTTGTGTGATATCTTGCCGTAGATTATATTTTCTATTATACACTACATGTTTAGTTTTAGAAATCATATAAGACACAGGTACTTGTTTGTCTCTTTGGATTGCCATGCCATCACTATCTACACATCCATGAAGGGAGGGACATTTATTGATGGATTTAGTATGGGTTATTGTTGGTCTATGGTTGGTATACAAAAGTTCTCAAATTATGCTCTCCCTCCCTGCAACAATACTACTTATCAAGACAACACTTGAGATTGCCAAAGATACTTGAGTTTGGGAACTATGCTCTAAGGGAGATATGTATCTTATATGTACATTGTATTTTATTTCAATTATTATTGAATATTGTCATGAAGAGTTTTAATTACTTATTATTGTATATTTATAGTGGTGGTTATAGACTTGTATCAGTTGTGGCTAAGTTAATATAATTACTTTCTATATTTCCATTATGATGTTCTCTCATTATATTATATATCAGTGATATATGATGTAATATGATTTGTTTTCTATTATCATGATTTGAGTAATTCATATCATCTCTTTTAAATTTTTTTTGGTGTTATCTATTTTTGGTATATGTGTTTAATTAAAAAAAATGTATTTCTAGGTAGATCCTAATGGATATGTTACACATTCTATATGTTAGTGTATCCAACTCCAACATTTGATTTATAATATGTTTTAAAATAAAGAGATACAATGAGATACCCATGCTCCTAACAAAACTCATAACTTAGGCATCTACCAAAATCCATTTCCCTAACATAATAATAATATTAACTAGCAATAGTACCAACAAAAACAAAAACATAATACCATAAAATCAATAACAACAATGCCATCCATAACAACAACAACAACCCAAAAAAAAATGTTTGGAACTAAGGGAAAACTGACCAAACCATCCAAAGAGGATATCATGCAATTATGTATACCTATAAAAATGTCATAGGATGCATCTTAGGTAGTCATGATTTTATTATCACCATTAACCCTTGGCCAACTACTAATATACCTAGACCCTTGCCCAATAATGTCTATCAATTGAGAAATTCTTACCAACATCCTTATGTTAGTAATTATTTTTTGAATCATGTTAACAACTAGACTCAACACAACCCTCGAATTACCAATCTAGGTCCCATTTCCTACCCACCTAACTACCAAATCCAAGTACCATATGAGATTTCACAATCACAACTCAATGAGCCAAGGTTACTATCAAGGGACCACAACCAAATACTATGAATGGGCCCATTCAACCTTTTATGCCTATCATAAATAAACCAAATAATAAAATTAAGAGGAAGGCCTATGATATTATGGAGAAGCTAAAGAAGACCCCTACATATATATCCATCATAGATTTGTTACATACATCAAATATACACAAAGACATATTGAATGATTACTTAAACCAATCCCTCATGCTAGATGACATCACTCTAGATAAATTACATGCTATGTTAGGGCACTTGGCCCCTAGCTAAAATTCTAATTTTGACTAAAGTGACATTTCATCCCCAATAACTATTCATAATGATATGATGTACATCAAGGTTGATATACAAAACATGGAATTAAACACATCCTTATAGACAATGGTTTGGGTCTCAACATTGTTTCTCTAAAGTTAGTCAAACATCTCATATATGCAATAATTGACTTACATCTGGATACCCTTATTATCAAAGCATACTATAATGAATAAATGGAATCTCAAGGTATTATTAACTTGCTAGTCGTCATTAGGCCTTTGACCCATGACACTATATGTCATGTTCTAGACCTAGAACTATCTTGCAATCTATTATTGGGCTGACCCTAGATATATGAAATTAGGGCCATACCTTCCACATTATATTAGTGTATAAAATTTCCACATTCAAGAATGGAAGTGATTACAACAGTTGATCTCCATCCATATCAGTAATTTAAATTTCTTGAAGACAAGTAAAAAAGTTATAGCTATCAATTTGGTTTGAATCTTATGGCCAAATCTGATGAAGAAAGATCCAAAAATGGGGGAGTCATTAAATTAGGACTATAAACAAATTACATTAACCACGATAGCTTAGTTTCTACCTCAGTCATGCCTCCACCAGACATTACCAATCACTGTATATAACTGATAAAAGTCTTAGAGAATACAATACCCATAATGCATTCCATATTTCCATATTACCATAAAATCCAAAAACATATGGAATACCAAAGGCCAAAACTACTTGTATAGAGTGGCATACTAAGGTAAAATCTTAGCTAAATGAGCCCATTATTTTCAAACCAATCTCTGGCCTAGAATAAGACCCTTATCCAAATATTATTAATGGATTTACATTGATGAGTTAGCTAACTATTACCAAATCACAAAATTTCATATCCCTAATTAGATTACAGATCACTTAGATTATGAAGGTAGAGGCATAGGGCTACATCAATAAGGTATGATCGAACTAGTATCAATGACCAAGTATAATGGAACCCATGGTATTGGATTTAAACCACTTAGGGGTGACCCTGAATACCTTATTTGTATTCCAACACCATCGACTATTGAAGATAATGTTGGTAGTGATGTAGGGTCTGATTATAACATCTACAATGACCTTAATGCCATAAATCTATTTACCCCCCATGTCATTTGCACCATTAGCCATTTTTTATCAACCTTATCCATTAACCCTTTACCATCCATAGTTGATAGACTAGGACCAATAAGAGCCAACAATGCCATTAAATGAGTTTGAAAATGATGAGACCGTATGTGACTTTCTAGGATTGAGGAATCACATTCCTCTTGGAGATTGCAAGTAAGGTTTTTCTATTATATTAGATCCTACCACCTATTTTTGAGAGTGGGTTAATTTCCCTTGACAAAAATAAAAATAAAATCAAACATTGAGGTAAAAAAGTGAAATCCTCTTTGAGGAATCACATTCATCTTAGAGATCACAAGTAAAGATTTTCTATTAGATTCAATCTTTCTACCTATTTTAGAGAGCAGGTGAATTTCCTTGGCCAAAAATAAAAACAAAATCAAACATTGATGTCTAAAATTTAAAACCTCTTTGAGGCACTTTCTAAATAGGGTAAAAGTAGAAAGGCAAGTATCTTGGTTAAAACTTGTTTTTGATGCCATTAGACATGGATTTTCACCCCTCTTCCTTTGAAGCATAGGAAATCGATAGTCTAAAGCTTATTTATGGATCTAAAATTAGTACCAAGGAGAAGAAATATTTTATGCATATTGTGTAAGAGTGCCCTAAAGTATTATTTTCATGGCCTTTACCAACACTAGGAGTATCTAATTTATCCTACTTAGGAGAATTAGATGAGATAGTCTGGCTAGAAAACATTGCCATTGACAATTAGTTTACCTCCTTGCAAACTATGTTAGAATATTGTTCTACACTTATTATGGAGGACACTTCAAAATTTAATATTGGAACTCTAGAGGATCTAGATTGGATCAAACTAGGCACTTTGATCTAGAGGACTATTCATGATGGGGAGAAAATGGAGAACCCACATGATGGGTCCTCAAGCCACTACATGGCCTACCACTAACTCCTTATTATTTCTCCAAGCTATAGTGTATGATAACTTACTATGAAACCCAAATTTTAGGGTACCCCAACTCATTGTGCACCCCAACTCACCATGTAACCTAACTTTCCATTTAACCTAACTCGACATGGTAATTCAACCTGAGTTAAAACTCAATGGTCTATCTTAACTACTTAATGCCAATTTATCTAAGTTGGATGGGGTGAGATATTTTCTAATGGAGTTTGAGATACCCATGCAAAAGACAATTTAAAGTGTAACTAAGTCCATTGTTATGCTTTATTCTAATGAAGGATATTCAAAGCCTTTATTATATGTTTTCTAGATAATATGGGATATTAATTCCTATTTGGTAAAATGACATGTGAAGACTTAAGGAATTAAAAATAAATCATTGGAAAGATCCATTAGGTAGTTGGATCAATAGACTAGAGGAATACATTGAAAAGGAAGCCTATGCATGATGACGTTGATAGCACCCAATCGGGCATGGAGGCTATCTCTTATTTTTATTGAGATAGCTTAATGGCCATTAAAGAAGTTATGACCATACATGCATTTAGACTTAGTAATAGGAAGAGATATTTAGATACCCTAAGAAAAAGGATAGAGGTCTATGAGGAGTCTTAGGTGATGAAAAAGAAAGAGGAACCCATGACTAAAGAGTTATGATTTTGATGATCGGGATTTAGCGATGGCCTTAGATTGAGGGAAATAATGATACATCTTAGTCTTCATTTAAAGAGGATTCAGTAGATATTATTGGGGAAAACCATCAAGAAGATTTCACATCGATCCTATTCAAAGAATTTGATCATTATCATGGTTTTATCCTACTTGATAGGAGAGAGATCACTGAATGGTAAGGTGTTTAAAGCCTCAATGAGGGAAGCTAGGTGGAGTAAACTACCTATTTTGATAATGCCTATATTATTACAAACATAAGTGATTAAGTCTATTTATATTAAAGGGTAGTGGATAAAGGTTATGATGGGAAGAGCTTATTGGCCATGGTTATGTCTTTGAACTATGGTGACTTATAAAGCTGATCTCAAGCCAAAAGAGAAGGCATCAATATTTGAATATAGTAGAGATCATTGTGTCATCCTATTTTCTTGTAAATCTTTAGAGGATCAAAATTATTGGACATGGAATTGTAAAGCTCATCATAGAATGAATTGGGTAGAGATTATGGTGAGATGATATCATTTGAAAACGTATGAATTAAGTCTATAAAAGTATATGTCTAACCGAAAAAAGCCTATTTATCTATTATTTGAGGTAATGAAGACATGTATGTATGGTTGTAATAGGTCCCATGATGGCTATGTGTACATTAGGAAGAAGCATGCTATTCCTGTGATGTTTTAAATTACATGGTCCCGATATCACCAAGTTTGGTAAGCCCCAAAGCAAGAGGGAAATAGAGCTGAGTTTGGAGATGTGTTCATGTCAAGGATACATGACATCTCATTTAGACCCAAGATTATGTGATAAGTATGTCACCATAGTCTTGAAGCCCCAAATGGATATATGTTAATTTTGTAGGTATAAATACAAGCCTATGTCAATTATTTTTACTTTCTTCTATTTTTATAAAGGAACTATAGCCATGGAGGAAATAATTAAATAGTTGTTGATGGAAGAAACCTACTTGTTTTATAAGGCATTATGGCCAAGGGTAGATCTAATCTTTTCCTTACAACTTATTTAAAGATAGAGACCCAAGTCTAGGGTTAATCAACTCCGTCTATTCTATGGTGATAGATAAGGAAGAATTTATTTTGTGCCTCTGTAATGATATATAGAGAGATAGAGACACCCATAATTTTATGTTTTATTACCTCTATTTTTATGTTAAGACATTTGACCCTAGATGGATGTAGATAATTATAGGGGTTATTATTAGAGTTATAGGTCTGTCAGAAGGTAGACACTCCTTAAAAAAGATATGCCTATTTACAAGTTTATAGATACACTCAAATGGAGAATTACCCAAGTATATAGAGATGGATGAATAGATGTTATAGACAAAGGAAAGATGTATGATAAAGGAGTTAGAGTCTTAAAGTTAGTTTCAACATTATTTTAGGTTCATAATCCATTCTGATGCAAGTTTTAAATGGATATTTACATCTTTTAAATGGATTGGATTGTAGTGAGCTACAATCTCAAATATGTGGCCCAAATTATGGGTAAACTCCATTACCACTTTTGGTGTCACTATTTCATTTTGATTTATTTCGTGTTTTGTTTAATTTAGATGCAAATGAATGAATAAAATACTAGAAATAAATAGGAAGTTGTAAATGACATAGAATTAGAAGTTTTTATATGTGGGAATGAGTTTAAAAAGTTATCTGATTAATTTCACTTAATCATATATTTTTTCACTGATTCTATTTAACTAATGAATTGAGATATTTTAGTATCCATTTCACAAACTATTTTTCTAGTTTATGAATCAAATTTGGTATTAGAGCAAGTGATTATAGGACCTTGCTTTAGTGTGATAAACTTCTTATTGAAGTTTTTAAATATTAGATTTTGGTTTCAATTATTTTGTTAGAATTGACCATGTAGGAAGGATAGTGCAAAAGGAATTGGAAGGTGTTCCAATTCACTGAAAGAAGACAAGATTTTGATAGCCAAGGTTCTAGAACCACTAGCCCTATATAATCAATGTAGATGAAGAACACAACACTTTGACACTTGAGGTGTGAGATGGGTTTGTGAAAGGAATAACCTTTCTTCCTTGGGAATCATTCAAATAAAATGCAAGGCATTTTCAGAAAAGCATCTCCAGAGAGGAATTAGTTATAGTTCATTACCAATCTTACATAGAGGGCATATTTAGGTATGGTTATAATTTGATTTCATATTAGTAATGACACAATATTTTGGTCTAGCTAGCTAGTTGTGCAACCTTATTATTTTTTATTATTAATCATATTATGGATGCCTATATCCTTGAATATAGGAAAAAGTGAAAAGATAAATTCCATGGTAAGATATAGAAATGGAAAAAAGGTGATGTTCAGTATTGAACAAGTTCTTGCATTCTAAGTTTTGAATTTTATCTAGTTCATGAATTGGTATGTTTCATAGATTTGTTGAGAGTTGCAAGAAGCAAATAGGAAGATGTTTAAGACACCAACATTAGTTAGCCAATAATTAATAGGTGCATTTAATAGTCTTGAAAAGAGGTATGAGTTATTTTCAAAGTAATTGTTTACACAATCTGAGTTATAATGAAGATAACCTTTGTGTGGGGTACTCTAGAAATAAAATATACCTTTATGTAGAATAATTTTTAAAAGCCTTTTGAATGATAACATGGATCATCTAACTCTTTTAGATAGAGTTTTATAAAGATGAAACCACTACTATTCATTTGAGGAAACCATAAATAGGGAACAACCCTTGTGGATTATATGGTTTGTTTAAATAGTTGATAGAGCATAACTGTAGAATAAAATAATATGATTGATTATTACTTCTAACACTATTATAGAGAAATTCCTAGTTATTGAATCTAAGAAGGCAATTTAATTTAAGTTGTGTTTAGAAATATTTATATTTGTTATCTCCTATTTCAATTTCCGATTGTAATAGATTTTTTTGGGGAAACTAACTCAATTGGATGAGTTATGGAGGTATGAATTAGGGACCAGTCAGATGGTGAAGGAACCCTGAGAGAGGTTTAAAATACTTGGTTTCTTCTCACTTTTAAAATGATATTTGTTTATAGTTACTTTCATATTTATGAGTTTTAAATATCTCTCTATGGAAACTCTCCAAGTTAACATTGGAGTTTGACAGGTATAGTGAAATATTTGAGGGACACAACAGTTAATTTTTTTGTTTACAAATCCCTTGATTATCCTTAGGTATGATGACTATTGTGCATCAGTCACCTTAGGATAGAAAAAATCTATTGCATTTTTTTATACTTATATACATTTTAAATCCCACCATGATATGGGCAATTTTTGTATTTCAAAATTTATTTTACTCCCATGTACATCTATCATGTACATCATGTAGGAGTATTATTTAAGACCCATAAATGAGTGATGTTTGTAAAACATAAGTATACCTATGTGTAATTTGTTTATAAATCCTTAGGTGTATATATCATAATAATTTTCCTTGTGTGATAACAAGGATAATAATTTAACCTTTATGTAGTGTATGGGTTGAGAGAAACCACTAGAGTATGACTTTTGGGTAACAAGTCATTTGACAGAATGGATATGAAGTTTATTTTTACTCTTTATATACAAGTTGCAATTGTAGTTAGATATTGTACTTTTTGGTAGAGTTATGTTTGTTGGTGTGATTTAGAAAACCATGTAGTAGGTTCAGTTATATTTTTGAAACTTTTGAGGATAAAATCCTCTTTATGGGGAGGTTTGATCCAAAAGACTATTCATGATGGGGAGCAAATAGAGAACCCATGTGGTAAGTCCTCAAACCACTACATGGCCTATCACCAACTCTTTACTATTTTTACAAGTCATAGTGTACCCCATCTCACCATTCACCCAAACTCATATTGCACCCCAACTTTTCATTTAACCCAACTCATCATGTAACCCAACTCACCGTTCAACCCAACTTGGCATGGCAATTCAACACAGGTTCCAACTTGATGGTTGATCTTAACTACTTAATGTCAACTTGTCTAAGTAAAATGGGGTGAGATATTCTCTAACAAGATTCAAGATACCCATGAAAAAGACAATTTAAAGTGTGACTAAAGCCATGGTTATGATTTGTTTTAATGAAGGCTATTAAAAAACTTTATTATATGATTTACAACTAATATGGTATATTAATTCCTATTTGGCAAAATGATATGTTAAGACTCAAGGAATTAAAAATAAATCATTAACAAGAGTTGTTAGATGGTTAGATCAATAGACTAGAGGACTCTATTGAAAAGAAAGCATGTGCATGATGAAATGGACAACCCCTGATTGGGCATGGAGACTATCTCTTATTTTTATTGAGATGGATCAATGGACATTGAATAAGCCATTATTATGCATGCATTTAAACCTAGTAATAGGAAGAGATATTTAGAGACCCTGAGAAAAAGGATAGATGCCTATGAGGAGTCTTAGGTGATGGAAAAGGAAGATGAACCCATGACCAAAGAGCCAGGGGTTTGACAACTAAGCTTTGGCAATGGCATTAGATTGAGGGTAATAATAATACATCCTAATCTTCATTTAGAGAGGATGTGATGGATGTTCTTATGGAAAAATATCAATAATATTACACATCGAGCTCGATCAAAGCATTCAATCATTATCATGGTTTAATCCTACTCGATGGGAGAGAGATCACTAGATGTTAAGGTGTTTAAATCCTTGATGAGGGAAGATAGGTGGATTAGACTACCTATTTTGATATTGGCTAAGAAAAAAGAGATGTATATTTTGGGATAGGTGAATTGATAATGCCTATATTATTCTAGACATAAGTGACTGAGTCTATTTGTATTAAATGATAGTAGATAAAGGCCACAATGGGAAGAGATTGTTGGCCATAGTTAAGGAATTGAATTGAGGTGACTTATAAAGTTGAGCCCAAGCCAAAAGAGAAGGCATCAATTTTTTAATACAGTAGAGATCACTGTGTCCTCTTATTTGATTTTAAATCCTAGGAAGATCAAAATGACTAGACATGGCATTGTAAAGCTCATCGTAGAATGAGCTAGGTAGAGATTATGGTGAAATAATATCATTTGAAAACATATGAACTGAGTCTGTAAAAGGATATGTCTATCTAATAAAATCCTATTCATCTATTTATTTGAGGCAATAAATCTATGGACGTATAAATGTAATAGGTCCCATGATGGTTATGTCTACATTAAGAAGAATCCCACCATTTTTAATCACAATTGGGCAAAGACACATAGCCAAATATTATGTGGTGATGGTTTAAATTATGTGGTCCTGATATCTCCAAGTTTGGTAAGCCTTGAAGGGAGAGGGAAATAGAGTTGAGTCTAGAGTTGTGTCGATGTCAAAGATGCATGAAATCTCATTTAATACCCAAGATTATGTTGTAATTATGCCACCACAGTCCCAAAGGCCCAAAGGGAGATATGTTAATTTTATGGGTATAAATACAAGCCTATGTCAATTATTTTTACTTTCTTCTATTTTTATAAAGGCATTGTATCCATGAAGGAAATAATTAAATTGTTTTTGAAGTAAGAAACCTACTTATTTTGTAAGGCCTTATGGCCAAGCACAAATATAATCTTTTCCTTATATCTTATTTAAAGATAGAGACCCAAGTTTGGGGTTAATTAACTCCTTCTATTATATGCTAATAGATAAGGAAGAATGTATTGTGTGCCTCTATAATGACATACAAAGTGATAAAGACACTCATAAATATAAGTTTTATTGCCTGTATTTTTATGTTAAGATGTTTGACCCTAGAGGGATGTAGACAATTTCAAGGGTTATTATTGGAGTTACAAGTCTTTCAAAAGGAAGACACTCCTTAATCAAGATATACCCATTTATGAGTTTACAAATAAACTCAAATGGAGAATTACCCAAATATATAGAGACAGATGAATAGATGATATAGATAGAGGGAAGACATCTTCTAAAGGAGTCAGAGTCTTAAAGTTAGTTTCAACATTATTTTAATTTCATAATCCATTTTGATGTAAGTTTTAAATGGATATTTACATGTTTTAAATGGATTGAATTAAAGTTAATTTCAATCCTAGAGATGTATCCTGAATGATGGGTGAACTCCATTACCTCTTTTGGTGTCACTGTTTCATTTTGTTTTATTCTATGTTTTGTTTAATTTAGTTACAAATGAATGAATAAAATACTAAAAATAAATGGGAAGTTGTAAATGAGATAGAATCATAATTTTTATATGTGGGAATGAGTTTTAAAATTTATCTAATTAATTTTAATCAATCTTATATTTCTACACCAATTCTATTTAACTAATGAATTAAGATATTTTAGTATCCATTTCAAAAAATATTTGTTCAATATATGGATCACACATCCCTCACTAAGGAATAACATGAAGTTTTTATAGCCCTTCTAAGGGAGTTTGCTGACATATTTACATGGGCTTATTTGGACATGATAGGTTTTGACCCTGCTTTGGTTGTAAAACATCGTTATGTATATCCTGATGCCAAACCCATTAAGTAGAAACTATGTAAAATGTATCCTTACATTGTTGTTCTAGTTAAGAAAGAGTTGTAAAAACTCTTTGATGTAAGATGTATGAGGGAGATTGACTATTCATAGTGGATTTAAAACATTGTACTAGTGAACAAGAAACCAAAAGGTATTATAATCTAAACTAATTTTAGAGATATAAACAAATCCTACCAAAAATATGACTTTTTTTCCTAACATTGACGTGATCATTGAGTCAATGTATGCATATGAAATGCTTTCTATTATGGATATATTTTCAAGATATAATCATATCAAAATTGTACGAAAAGACCAACACAAGATATAATTCACCACTCCATTATTAGAATCACAATGACTAAGGTGGAGGGTGAATCAGTCATCAAAACATTCATTCTATTCATAATCCATTCATACAAACATATAGATCAATTTAAACAAAAGAAACCATACATATGAATATGAAATACAAGAACACATCACATATATGAGAAATTATCAAGGGTAATAAAACCCAATAATATTTAAAAATGGACTAAAATATTATAATATAAAAACCAAATTTAGTAAATCACCAACTCCATATGGAGTACCAACCCCAACTATCCAAGCACCCACTTGACTGGGCTTTAGAAAGCACCCACTTGAAAGGATGAACCAACCCCCTAGATGACTCAAAACTAAATAATCCACATAATTTAATTGATCACATTTATAAAACCTTGTTTCTCAACAAATATATGATGACCACCTCTTCATCTCTTCACACTCTTATCCCTCTCAAACTATTTTATAGGTTTATTTGCTCAACTAGGTCTCTTCAAGACTAATTAGGTCATATAACCTTGATATTAATATTTAAAACTCATATTAAATATTTATGATAGTATATATACTCTATTTTTATGTTATATAAGTCCTTTTTCCACTCAATTATCTTTTATCTCATTTACTCAATCCAATTCACTAATTTCCAATTAGACCTAAAAAGCCTTGTTCTTATACAAGCCTCTTGCTCATACACCTCTTGGTTAGACACACACACTTTACCACTTATATTGGACACATGATAGGCCTTATTACATGTTATAATTAATAATCAATCATTAAATTAGTTTTTCCATAACCCAAATAGACCAAATCCTTCTTTAGGTCTCATGGAGACCTAATTCCATTAGGCCTACTTTAGGACACATTACCTTATGACCCATTGGAACATTATACACCACTATACATATCATAACCTTTTCATAAAAAATAAAATATGAATTATAAAACATCCTCTTATCACCATGACACTTTATATTTCCAACCACCACTTGAAACACTCCATTAGCACTATTCACATTAGGCCTTGGAACACATAGAAAAGTCTGTCTTGAACAACTAAAGATAGAACATCATTTAACCACAAAAATAAGAAAATAAATAACTTATAAATAATATAAATGACCTAATAAATATCACCATATTCATTATACACTACCACTTAGGAGATAAGGACTCAATAACACCTATACAACTCACTCACTCAGAACTACCAGTTTTCTTCAAAGACTAGTCATGCCGGCTTTGAACTCAAACACCTATGTAGTCACATTAAAAGAATAATAATTAGTTGAAAATATTATATGACATATTAATAACATCCTCAAACATAAAACTCATATGTTCTAATAGAAAAATATTCAACATCGGGTCCTTATTAGGGTTCTAAGAGGGTTTAAACATGTTTCCACTCTTAAGATCGTTCATAAAGCATATCCCCTCAATACAAAAACTAATTCCTTTAATTTTGATCTAGGACCCTTACCCATATACCATGAACTTATTAGGCTCCCATGAAAAGGTTTGATGAGCTAATGAGCACAATAAAATGCTTCTCAAGTTGATAACCCTTCATTATGAGCACTCAAGAGACCTCTAAACAACTTTGCATGCCTTGTCCTTCACTTTGTCACCTCAAACTACATGAAAATACTTGAAATAACATACCTCATCTTGAATAACTCTTACATGAGCTTAGACACCTTGAAATCTGATCATGACCCTTCATTAGGCCACAATCTCTCTCTTTTATATCTAGACCTTAACCTACAAACCACATTAGGCCTTTAAAACTAACCTTCATGCCTCTTTACATGCACTCTCTACCTCACTCACATACTCAAGAAACCTCATACAAAAAATCATTCATATTTTCACTCATCTCACTAAGCCACCATTCTTATACCTTATCATAAGGTCTCTTCATGCCTCATTAGTCCTAGTAAGGTTTAAGAGAGGTCTAGATGTAGACCTAGACTGAAGGTCATACCCTTGTAGGCTTACCCTTATACTCTTATGAGTGATACAATTCATCACATATATGATCAAATAGTTCTATACATCCTTCACATGCCTATGTTCATTCATTTTTATGCACATACATCTTCATGTCATGACTAGGATCATGACTAGGCTTCTTATGCAACTTGAAATTAATGACATGTACCTTCATACAACCATAAAACATTAGTTTCCTTCAAATTATATTTCATGATATAAAATTTCAATGACAAAACTCCATCAATGCCCCTTATCACATCAATACACTACCAACTAGGCACATTATCTCAATAACATAAACTTCATGCAAGATGCACCTTTGACATCAATGATAATGCTCAACAATCTCCCCCTTTGTCATTGATGGAAAACACTCAAAAAATTATCTAAATAAGAAACTTCTCCATCATTCTAAAATTTCTTCCCATTTGACATAAATGGTAGTGATGTCTACAACTCCTTAGATCACACTCCTTAAAACTAAAACACTCAACACATAGGACTATGAGTTTATCAATCATAATATAAGCATGCTAGCCCTATCTCCATGTATACCTTCTTATAACTAATCATCTAATATTGGATCTAATGAACCACCTAATTATTTTCCCCTAAGTACTTATCTTCCTCAATGATTGCTAGGGGTTGGAATTAACCCACTTTTTGTCTTAGTTGTTCAAATGTTGCCTTTCAAAATGCATTGGTAAAAATATATGTAATCTTATCACATGTAGAAACATATTCAATTATAACACTTTGTTTAGTTACCTTCTCTCTTATAAAATGATACCTAATGGGAATGTTCTTAGTCCTTGAGTGCATGATAGGGTTCTTTGAGACACTTATAACACTTGTATTATCAAAAAATAAGCTAGGACCATCATAATCCACCTTGTAGTCTTTTAAGGTCTGTCTCGTCCATACGACGTGAGTGAAAAATGAAGATACTATAATATACTTAGCTTCATAAGTGGATAATACTACTAATGGTTGTTTTTTACTTATCCATGAAACTAGACACCCACCTAAGAAGAAATCTCTTCCACTGGTACTCTTCTTATCATCTCGTCTTCATGCCCAGTCTGCATCTATGTAGGCTATCAAATTGAATTCCTTGTTTTTTGGATACCACAACCTAAAATCCATAGTCCCCTTGAGATACCTGAGTATCCTTTTGACTACTTGTAGATGATTTTCCTTTGGATTTGCTTGAAACCTTCCCATAATACCTACTACTCTCATGATTTTAGGTCTAGAGGTAGTGGTGTATATAAAATTTCCAATCATTGACCTATATGATGTTTGATTTACCTTTGGAGACTCATCTTCCTTGCTCAACATACACCCTAAAATCATAGGTGTACTAACTAACTTGAATCTTCCATCTCAAACTTTTTCAACATCTCTTTTATGTACTTGGCTTGTGAAATGAATATACCTTTTTCAAATTGAGTGATTTACAACCCAATAAATAATGAGAGTTCTCCCAACATGGACAACTCAAACTCTTTATCACCTCTACAAAGGCTTTTGTCATGTTCTCATTATTTCCACCAAGGATGATGTCATCTATATAGACAACAACTATCATTGAAGGTCATCTTCTATATTTATGTATATATTACTATCTACAACTCCTCTTTTGAATCCCTAATCTAATAGATACTTATCAAACCTAGCATATGAAGATCTAAGAGCTTGATTTAGACCATAAAGGGAATTTTTCAATTTTAAAACATAGTCCTTATCACATGATAGTGATAATCCATCATGTTTATCTATGTACACCTCCTCTTCCAAATTCCCATTAAAAAGGTAGATTTGGCATCCATCTACTATACCTTAAACCCTTTGAATCTTGCATATGATAGACTAATTTAATGGCCTCCAATCTTGATACTAGTACAAAAGTATCCTAAAAGTATACCCCTTCATCTTGTACATATCCTTTAGATACCAATATATCCTTATTCCTATTGACTTCTCCATCTTCATTCAACTTATGTCTAAACACCCATTTTATACCAATGGCATTCTTGTCTTTAGGCTTAAGAACTAGTTCCTAAGTCTCATTCTTATCTATTTGGTATAACTCATTATTCATATCACCTATCTAAAATTTGTCATTGCTTACTTATATATGGTTCTTAGGTTCAATATTAGACAATAGAGCAACATTATCTTGATTTAGATTACTTAACAGTCTTCTCCTTGTTTCATACATGCATTCTTATTTCTAATGATTTGAGATTCAGGATGTTCTCTTTGAATCTATCTTGAGGGTACTTTTGAGTCTTGTCTCTCCTCAACTTCTTCTTCTTCCTCATTAACCTCTATATTTTCCTTTTCATTCTTGAAGTTTGTATTCTCTAATATATTCTTTGACTGTGAGTGTGATTTCCTTGTCTCATCAATCTTTACATTGTTGCTTTCCACTATCTTATGTAACCTTTTGTTATAACATCTATAGGTTGAGCTCATTGATGAGTATCCTAAGAATATACCTTCATCATATCTAGAATAGAACTTTCCTGAGTCTTCATCATCTCTTTTGATTAAACATTTTCTCCCAAACACTCTAAAGTGTTCCACATTAACAGGTATGCCTTTCCATAGTTTATAAGGAGTTTTGTTGCCACTAGTCCTTATCTATCCTCTATTAAAAATATATACTATATTGCTTATTACCTTTCTCCAATATCCATAAGATAATCTAGACTCATTTATCATAGTTATTTCCATCTCTTGAACTATCCTATTATTTCTTTCCACTACCCCATTCTACTAAGGTGTCTTAGCTATTGAGAACTATCTCATTATTCCATGAGCCTCATAGAAGTCATAAAAATCATTATACCAAAACTCTCCTCCTCCATTAGATATTAGTCACTTGATCTTCCCATTCTTATCATTATCAATAAGAGCCTTGAATTCCTTGAACTTGACAAGAGCCTATTAATTTTCTTTCAATAATGCTACCCAAGTCATTCTTGCATAGTCATCTATGAGTAACATGAAGTATCTATCTTCTCAAATTATTTTAATTCTTGTAGGCCCATATATATTAGTATTTATTAACTTCAAGGGTCTTATAATAGAGTACTCCTTGGACTTGAACCTTATTCTATTCTGCTTACCATGTTGACATGCCTTGCAAAGTATGTTTATAGGTTTGGTGATCTCAAGCATGTTCTAAATAAACTTATTAGTGTTTATCTTGACTATAATGTAAAATTTTAAGTGACCTAACCTTATATTACATATAAAAATTTAATCCATATTACTCATAAAACATATTTCCTTCTTGATCTCATTCAAGACATATATATTTTTCTCAGTCCTCTTAGCATTGGAAATTAGGCTTCCTAATTTGGCTCTCCTTATCTCACACCCTCTATCAAGAAAGGTTAGTTTATGTCCTTAGATTCACATTTAACTTACACTAACAAGGTTATGTTTCAAACCTTCCACATAAAACACATTTTCTACATTAGTCTTCCCATTTTCCAAACTCAAGATACCCTTGCCAACTATATTGGTAGTTGTGTTGTCTCTAAATCTCACTGTTCCTATAACATTCTTATTCAATGATATGAACTTGTTTTTGTATCCTATCATGTGGTTTGAGAAAAAACTATCTATATACCATTTTATACCTTGATATTGAACGTGAAATGCAATCTAAGCTAGCATATATTCCTCTTTAGTCTTACGTTCATCCTTAGTAAATAATCTATCTTGAATCATTAGCCCAATATGATCAATCCTGACTTTCTTTAGCTTCCACACCAATGTTTGACCCTTATAATGCACTTTATAAGCTTCATATACCTTGTTAAGTCCTCTTGACTTATCACTTCTTCTCTCATGGTTCATGATAACTCATCCTTTGAGACCGTTTTATAATCACTTACTCTACGACTAAAGATATGACAAGAAAAAAACAACCATTAAAATAATTGGAATACCCCATTGCATTGGGATACTTGATTGGTTTATTCATGTTAACTTTCATGTTGGTGCTATTAAATTATTTTGGCTTCTAAATATCTTTATTAAACTTTTCCATTTTGTCTATTGGCTCCTCATGCTCAATATTCAAATAATCTAGATCTATCTTCAACTAATGATACTTAACTTATTTTCGTTTGAACTTTGTATTGACAACTTCTAACTAATATTTGAGATCCTTGATGATCTTCTCATCCCTTTTGGATTTTTTTACCCAATTACTTTTCAAGGTACAAATTTATTCCTTAAGATCCTTGAACATAGATCTCAACTCATGCTTTCTCTTATTTTGATGCTTCAAGTCATCTAGGGAAATTATGATCTCATATTCAAGGTCTACTTTACCTTCTCCTTCTCCACTATCATAATATACTTCATCATATATGTTGTCTTCTTGATCACTAGACATCTTGTACTTCTTAGGATCACCTTAAAGATACTAGGCCTAATTTAAAGGACTAAGATCTAATACAAATTATTGGAAGCATAATGAATAATATGGGGGATTAATATATCATCAAAACATTAATTAAATTCCACTTAACATTCATGAGCCATTCATACAAACATATAGATGAATCTAAGCATAAGCAATCATACATATGAATATGAAATACAAGAACACATCACATATATCAGAAAACCTCAAGGTAAATAAAACCCCTTGATATATTCAAATGGAATACATTATTATAAGACAAAAACCAAATTTTTTAAAACACCAAATCCACATGGAGCACCAACCCCAACTAGCCAAACACCCACTTGACTAGGATTTAACAAGCACCCACTTATAAGGAGGTACCAACCCCATCGATGAATCAAAAAAAAATAAAAAACCTAATTGAATTTATCACCTTAATAACACCTTATTTCTTAACTAATATATTATGACCACCTATTCAACTCTTCACACTCTTATCCCTCTCAAATTGCTTTCTAGGTTTCTTCACTCAACTAGGTATCTTCAAGACTGATTAGGTCATATGACCTTGATCTTCATACTCAGCCATCATATTATATATTAATGATTATCCTTATAACCTATTTTTATTTTATATACTACATTATTCCAATCAAGGATATTACATCTCATTCTCTCCTTAATCCAATTCACTAACTTCCAATTAAGCCTAAAAAGCCTTGTTCTTATACAAGCCTCTTTATTATACACCTCTTAGTTGGTCACACATAATTTAAAACTTATATTAGAAACATATTATTACTTATTACATGTTATATTTAATAATAATTCTTTAAATTAGGTTTTTCATAACTCAGATAGACCAAATCCTTCTTTAGGTCTCATGGAGACCTAAAACCATTAGGCCTACTTTAAGACATGTTACCTTATGACGCCTTGGGACATTATACACATATATGAATATAAAATAAAAATAAAAAAATAAAATATGACTTATCCAACATACTATTATCACCATGACACTTTTTATGTCCAACCACCACTTGAAACACTCCACTAACACTCTTCACATTAGGCCTTTGAACACATAGAAAAGTGTATCCTGAACAACTAAAGATAGCACATAATTTATCCAAATAAACATGATAATTAATCACTTATATATAATCTAAATTATTTTAAAATATCACCATATGCATTAGACACTTCCAATGAGGAGATAAGGACTCAAGAACACCTCTGTAAGTCACTCACTCAAAACTACCATTTTTCCTCAAAGACCAGTCATGGTGACTTTGAACTTAAAAATTTGTGTATACACATTAAAATAATATTTATGAATTAAAAATATTATATGAAATATTAAAAACATCATAAAACATAAAAATCATATGGTCTAATAGAAAAATATTAGTCTTTCAGACCAATCTCATGACCTTATATCATATTGTCTTATTTGAACCAGATCAGTCAACTTGTGAGAAACCTTTAAACATATTAACTAACCTAAAAAACTTATTTAAATAATATAAATTAATTAAAATTATTTATAAAAATATATATGTATTTTTTTCATCATTGTATCATGAAAACACATTCTAATTCATCTTCTCACTAGTGCCTAGGTTTTTCACTGTTTACACCATTAGGCCTATTAGTGACTAGATAATTTGGATGACTGGTTTAACACATTTGAGGAATATAACCTATCAAAAAACATTAATTAACATAAAACATGATTCTTTACCTTCTTCCTCCATCTATTTTCTTACTATTTCCAATGCAAATTTTGACTTCTACAATAACTTCTTCAGAAACAAGCCTGTAACTCAACATTTTCTCTCTTATCTCTAACCAATACCACTTAATGGTATATTGGAGTATAAAATACAAGATAAAATAGATTAACTAATCAATTCATATCCATATTGATAAATTTTTATCAACATCATGTCCTTATTAGGGTTCTAAAAGGTTTTATACATGTTTCCACTCTTAATGATCATTAATAAAGCATAGCCCCTAAATCCAAAACTAATGCCTATAATTTTCGTATAGTAACCTTATAAATATACCACAAACTTATTAGGTTCCCATTAAAAGGTTTTAAAATCTAATAAACACAATAAAATCCTTCTCAAGTTGATAACCCTTCATTCTAAGCACTCAAGAGACCTCTAAACAACTGTTCATGTCTTAAGCTTCACACTATGACCTCAAACTGCATGACCAAACTTGGAAAAATGTACCTCACATTTTAAAATTATTACATGATATCAAATAACTTTAAATATGATCATGACCCTTAATTAGACCATAGTTTCTCTATTTGCTCTCTAAAACTTAACCTACAAACCACATTAGGCCTTATAAACTAACCTTCATGCCTCTTTCCATGCACTCTCCACCTCACTCACATAATAAAGTAACCTAATAATAACAGTAATTCCTATATTCTCTCATCTCACCAAGCCACCATGTCCATACCTTTTCATAAGGTCTCTCCATGCCTCATTAGGCTAGGCAAGGTTTAAGAGAGGTCTGGATGTAGAGCTAGACTGAAGGTCATACCCCTATAGTCTTACCATGAGACTCTTATGAATTATCCAATGACTCACATATATTATCAAATAGTATTATACATATTTAACATTCCTATGTTCATTCATTTTTATGTACATACATCTTCATGTCATGACTAGGCTTTTTATACAACTTGACATCAATGACTTGTACCTTCATGCAACCATAAAGCATTTAGACCTTTAAAATAACTTTAATGATAGCATATTTCAATGAAAACACTCCATCAATGCCCCTTATCACATAAACACACTACCAACTAGGCACATTCTCTCAATGACATCAACCTCATGTAAGATACACCTTTGACATCAATGGTAATACTCAACATCTACGGGGAACATTTTTTATCAGGTGATGTCATTTGGACTCAAGAATTCAAGAGCCACATACAAACTATCCATAACAATTATTTTACATGATATGATGCATGACCTCATTAAGGACTATGTTGATGATAACCTAGGTAAATTAAAGACCTGTGTTGACCATCTAGTTATACTATGAAGAATCTTTGAGAGACTTCATGAGTACACTATTAGACTTAATCTAAATAAGTATTTGCATCTATAAAAAATTTAGTCTTCATTATTTCTCATAGGTTCATTGAAGTTGATCCAACCAAAGTTTATGCAATTACATAAATGTCCCTGCCATCTACCTTGAAGCAATTTTGTAGTTTATAGGGAAAGATACAGTTAACCTGATGCTTCATATCATAAATGGCTGGTAAATGCCATGTGTTTACACACTTGATAAATAATGGAATTAATTTATCTTAGAATTAAGAGTGCTATAAATAATTTGATCAATTTAATGAATATCTTACCTACCCACCCATTTTATTGACACCCGTGTTGAAAAAGCCATTGTTAATTTACTTGTTGGTGACTTAAATACTTTAGGGGCACTTTTGGCACAACAAAATGAATAGGGTAAAGAGCATGACATGTATTACTTGAGATAAACATTGGTCATGTATGAGCATAATTATAAGCTAATTGAAAAAGACTATTTAGCAATGGTATTCATATCCCAAAAGTTATGTCATCACTTGTTAAACAACAAGACCATTGTTATTACTAAAGTAGATCCTCTCAATTATATACTTTCCAAAAAAACTCTATAGGGATGCATGGTAAAATAGATCACAATTTTGAGTGAGTTTGAAATTGAATATGCAAACCAAAAGGCCATTAAGGACTAGGTACTCATAGATCAAATTACAAAATATCTTCTTCATGACACTCAACTTGTTAAATTTGGATTTCCAAAGAGGCCATATGAACACCATAGAAGTAGAAGCACTTCCCAAGGCCGAAAAATGGAATATTTATTTTTATGGTTCATTCAAAGTTCATGGACTAGGCTCTAGAATATTATTTTTTATACCATAAGGGAATATTATTCCCAAGTTCTTTCATATTATATTTCCCTATATTAATAACATATCCAAGTATAAATCACTCATTTTAGGGCTTCATCAACTAGTATAGTGGAACATCCAACATTTATTCGTATATAGTGATTCTCAGCTAATCATCAATTAGGTTATGAACTAATACCAGACCAAGGATGATAAGTTGGTACCATATAAATATATGTTTGACACCTCTTAAGCAGTAAATTACCAACATCTAGTTTCAAAGAATACCTCAAGCCAATAATAAAACAATTGATGTTATTTCCACTATTGGCTCTATGATTTAGATCAGAAATAGAGAAAAGGATTATCAATTTCTTATTGAACATCTCTTAATTTTATTACATCAATAATAAGCTATCAAAATGGCTTACAACATTTATGGTCCCACATATCCCTAGTATTCCAACATATATACCTATCTCTAAGACCAAACTATTCCACCTGGCCTATCATGAAAGAAACAAAAAACCTTCATTCACAAGTCCTCTCATTATACCTTACTTGGACCAATCTTGTATCTAATAAGCTATGATGGAACTCTACTTCATTATTTTCCTTTGATAAAATCTAGACTATAATTGAGGTAAGTTCATGAAGGAGTGTGTGGATCCCACACTAATAGTGCATTCTTAGCCAAAAAAGTTACTACATATTGGTTATTATTAGCTGACTATGAAAGTATACATAGTTGTTTATGTGAATAGGTGTGTAAATTAGCAGAAGCATACAAAAATAATTCATGTTCTAGCCAAGACACTCAAAACCCTGACAACAACATGTCCATTCTCAATATGGGGACTCAACCTCATAGGGAAGATCAATCATACATCCTTAGATGGCCATAAACATTTACTAATTGCTACTAAATATTTCACTAAGTGGGAGGAATCCATTCCTCTTACATACATCACTAGTAAGTAAATACCTAAGTTTATATTCAACCATCTCATATGATGTTATGGTATCCCCTCTGACATTATATCTAATAATGGTGGATCATTTAAAAACAAATATGTGAAATTAATCTGTACCCAATACTGTATCAAATAATATTTCTCTATCACCTATTACCGTCAAGTCAATGGCTAAGCTGAGACTTCTAATAAAACTATTATCAATATTCTTAAGAGGATTATCAATGATTTTGATCATAATTGTCACTTGCATCTATTTAATTCCCTATAGGCATATTGTACTACATTCTATACACCAACGGGAGCTACACCCTATTCACTTTTATATGGCACTGAGGCCATTCCTCCTATTGAGATCAAGTTGCCTTCTATCCATATTTCATTACAACACATCATTAATGATTATGAATATAGAATATCTTGATTGTAAGAGTTAGAATTACTTGATAAAAAAATTCATGGCCATTTTGAATAACCTTTAGGCATATAAGAATAAACTAAGAGTCTAATACAATAGGTGCATTAAGCATCATGAATTTGATTTTGGTGACATTGTGTTAAAATAAAATTAAAATAATGTCAATGTCAAGACAAAGAAAAAAATAAATTTTCAACCAAATTGGTTAGGGCCTTATGTAGTTATTGCTAACTAGGATTCTAGAACATACATGATCACCACACCAGAGGGAGATGAACTTGACAAACTGATGAACATAATGAACCTCACATATTTTAATGCTTGAGGCACTTGACTTATAGTCTATAAATGTCATTTAAGTTATGCCACATTATACCCCTTATTTTTAACTTACCCTATGCCATTCTACCATACCTTGACCCCTTTCTAGTTAATTCATTTTATCTAGACTTGTCTATCAAGTTTATCCTTGGTTTTGATTCATTTTTACTTCAGGCACATTCAGTGGTTGATGACAGATTCAATTCTAGTAGTTATTTTAGATTAAATGTTTGAATAGAAGTATATGAAAATAGTATGATAGTGGTCCTGGTAATTGCATACTTAATTTTTTATTATGCTCTATAATTGTGCTACTAATTATAACTAACTTTGGGAAATTAGTACCACTGACCCTTTGCTATTGTTTCCTAATTATAACCACATATGGGTAAATTAGGAGTAACACCTTTACCATTAATTTATACATCACCTTATCATTATTCTTTCCATACCTTACCATTTACCTATACCTAAACTTACTCATACTTAGTTGGATGCCTTTTGTGTAGGCAGAACTATAGTGACCTGAGGTCCTATGGGACTATTTAAGTAGTGCTCAATTCACATGAAGGTCATCTCAATCACCCCTTTTTAATTTTATCACCATTTTGTGAGTTGGACTATTTTGTATCTTGTAATTCTTGATTAAATTGAGATGCCTAGAAAATTATAAAAACAATTAAAATAGTTCAAACCCCTAAACATTTGTAAAATACATAAGGAAAATCCTATAAAACCCAAAATCATGAAAATTAGCTTAGAATTTTCACATGAGATATAAGGCTACCAATTTTTTTTGATAATCCATCTTACCTATTTATCTTCATTTCTAGACCACCTTACCCTTTTTCCTCCCATTTTTATGAGAACTACATCAGCCTGAGGTCTTCATGAACTATGTATGCAACACTTGGATACATGGGATATCTCAAGCTAGCTCAGCCTTTTATTTTTGACCACTTACTTTCCTTAAGGATTATATGATTCCTAGATACTTCACAAGTAACCACTTGTCTTTTAGTTTCCCCATCCTTATTGGTCTTAGTCGTATGCTCTTAACATTTTGTGAGTTGATGTTGTGACCATTATGCATTTGAATTTGATGCACTAATGACCACTTATATTTCATTACAATCTCATCAATTTTTGAGTATCCATTGCCAACACTCTCACCATTTTTTGATCCCATTCTCATTCCAAGCCATAGATGTAGTGAACACTATGAATTATCAATTTAGTTCACTTGTAGATACTCATATCTTGACTTTTAGTATGATTTTAGTCTAAACCATGCTCTCACGCTTGTGTGATTTGTTTGTGTTGACACTTTCATAGAGATGAATGTCATCCCCATTTTTTATTATCCACTCACCATTTTAAGAGATCATTCATGTTTTCTTATACAAGTTAATCATGTTTTCTTATCATCTATTTTATTTTATCCCATATCTTGGGAGATCTAAATTTTCCCTAAAGTTCACATTAGAACTTGTGTCCATGGAATTATGTATGTAGCATCCACTTGCCTAGTGCATCTAGAGTTAACTCGGCTACCCCTTACTTTTCTTCTATTTCTCCCATTTTGTTTATTTTATTTCATTATATCCTATAGCCTAGAGGTAATGTTTGTGCATTCCTTATTTGTTTTATTGTTCCATATAGTGTAAGGACAACCATTTACCATCATACCTTTTATCACCATTTCCATATAGCCTAGGGGAAACCTTGTGCCAATTGTTCTTGTGTTTTTTTATTGTGTCATTGCTACCTAGCTTAAGGGTCACCCTATCACCAAGAGTAACACCTCTATTACACATGCATGAATAATTGGTATCTATTTGTACTAACATTATGATTAACCATTGCTTGTGTATTATTGTTTGTTAAACTTCATTTGTTTGCCTTTGTGTGTTTACAATAGTTTATTTATTGTACTTTTATTTTCTTTGGATTGTTTATTTATTTCATTTTATTTATTTATATCTTTGTTTGCTTGTTTTATTTGTCTATTTATTTATTTTATTTGTCTTTGTTTATTTTATTCATTTTATCTTGTTTATATTGTTTATTTATAGTCTATCATTTGATTTAGTTATTGTGTTTATTTGTTTATTTATTTTATTGATTGATTGTAATAGTTTAGTTGTATGTTTATCTTTTTATTATTTTGTTATTTGTATTTATTCATTTATTAGTTTGTTATTTATTTTTGTTTATTAGTGTTTTTTTGTTTTTTTGTTCATGATGTTTGTTTGGATTGCCTTATTTTGTTTATCTTTATTTGTTTGTTTTTTCTTTTTTTTTAAATTAATTTATTATTTATTTGTTTTGTTTTTATTTTTCCTTTTGCCTTTTTTGGTTGCCATAGGATTGTTACAATTTTTTGGCACTTAAGTATTTATTACCTTTGTCTTATACTTAGGTTGTGAATGTTTTTTTTAAGTCTTAAACTTGGTTTATTTGTTATATTTACATCAAGGATTTGATTGTTCATATCTTATTCCTAGGTTTTTTACATTTACATTTAAAAACTAAAATGCATAACTATAATGCATAATATCATTTTAGTTATTTATAAATATAATTCATAATATCATAAGATAAAATAAAAACTAGGCATATAAAAACTATCAGATCAATGTAATTACAGTACTTCTCTAATATGTTAAACCAACCAACTACCCACACACATGCCTAAATCTATGAGTAATAAACAAGATAAAAATTGATTTATTATGTGTTTATACATACATGCATCTATGAATAAGCATACATATGAGTCATACAACATAATAAGATGATAACTAAAAGAGTGATATCTCATAGACATGGCATAAATAATAAATGAAAAGAACATATATTAGCATAAAAATCAACAATGTTAACCATCTATAATTCTAATCAAAACTACAAATGAAATATACAAGATAACAACATGTCATCATATATATATCAAAGGAATATCATATACATCTACATCAACATAAAATGACCCAAAACTAAATGCCAATGTATCTCAAATATCATAATACATAGAGGATATATACATATCACAATGGTGTCTCAAAATAAATCAATATACTGATAGAATGAGTATAATTACATGTGCTAAAATTGTAGAAAATTTTCAAAATTCCAAGGTCCTTGTACTCAAATTTGTCTCTATGTATCCATGGGACTTGACCTATGGTTGTAGGTGCCCTTGATGACCCTAATGGTCCTAGTGGTGGTGGTTATGGTTGATGGGTAGACTAACCCAAGGCACCTATAACATGAGTCCTAGTGTGAGACTAACTAGATATACTAACTACATTTTGTGTATCCTAAACCTCAAATGAAGTAACCTTTTAATCCTTATGAATTTTCATCTCATAGGCTCAATAATAATAAGAAGCCTCATCCTTAGCCTAAATTACTCCACAACCATCTATGAAAATTTAGCATGTGTCATGGCTTCTCGAGCCATATCTCACTCTTGTATGAGCCTATCAATAGTGGCTAATGCATAATCTTTATCTCTAATAACTTAATCCCTCTTAGTGGTAAGATGGTCCTCCACCTATACCATCTTATCTATCTTGGCCTTCAGCCAAGTGATCTCTGACTAAATTTGAGTTATGTCATCATCCCACATATCTAGGGTGACCTAAAAATTATCCACCTACCATTGTAGTCTAATAATATCTCTTATCTGAGTGGTGATCTCCTACTCTAAAATCCATGTATCTCTTCCTATTTTATTTATACCAAAAGGCCCTACCTAGCCTAGATCTAGTTGTATACCAGAAGGCCCTACCTAGCCTAGATCAACTTGAGCCATTGTAACCCTTTTCATGCTAGGATCAAGTACCATAAAATAAATACCATCATCCCCATCATCTCCATTTCCATCTCCTCCATTAAAGTGATCATCATCATCACCCCCCACTATCTCTATCTTATTGGGTGTTTCCACTACTACTCAATGTCTCGACCTCCATCTCCTCAAAATACATGGGAAATTTTCCCCCTACTTGTACTATAATTTTTATCCTTAAAGGGCATACATATACCCACCAATTTATAAGGTTAGTGTGACCACTGCATTAGCTAATCCTCCTACATATGCCTAGGTAACTTGAGGAAAACTCAAAAAACTCACAGTGGACACACCTCTATAGATAATAAGATTATCCTAACTAACCTATTTTCTCACATGTGTAAACCATATAGGTCCCTCAAGTACATCTTCTGTTAACTTGAACTACCAAAGTACTCGATCAGGGTATTACTCCTCAATATGTGGGATTATCTCCTAGTCAGAAAGTATCTAGTTATCATGAAAGCCATATACCACCTATTTTGGAACCATTGTAGCTAATATTCAAGGTAAGGCCTCCAAATTAAAAAATGTGGTGTAATATAGTCAAACATCTAATGATAGAATAGAGTATCCCCCTATATTCATGTCTTCCTATTCATATTTGAGCCCATCCATATACTAACATCTCATATGGGTCTTGTAATTAGTGAAACCCTATTAATTACTAAATTAAAATGTGTTCCCATTCCCAGACCATTAGGAGAGGGGAATCCATAACATTTTATCCACCATGATATGTTATCATATTAATATCCATATAAACTTATGCTAAGATAGCTAGCCTATAGGCAAAGTGTGTAGAATCATCAAGAATACTCTTCACTACAACTCTAAATCCCATATGAAATTGCCATCTTCTCTTGTCAAGAAGAAAGATTACACTAATAATATCCATGAGAATAAATACCTCCTTATAAAAAAGATTTGGTGGTTATGGATCTCGAGTAGGTAATTCATTAGGTTAGATATTTATATATCTTAATAAGGTCTATATCTCCTTCCCCTAAAACATGGGGATATCTTAGTAACTAATAAATTTATAAAAAAAACACTTATTATTGTGTTAGTGGTGTCCAAAATAGTCTCTATCCATGCATCAACAACTTGAGGATATGCCAAGTATCCTTAAGTGTCATAGTTACCTCTCCAATAGGTAGGTGGAAGGTGGAAGTCTCATTATGTTAGTGTTTAGCTAATACACTCAAGTATGCCCAATCTACCTAGATGAATGTAATTTTTTCCATATCATGAATATTAATTTCTTGAAATAAGACAACCATACCATTTGTATAGATCTGAGGGGTCTACAGATAGTGTGAACATCACTCCCAAAACATGAGGATATCTAGTTCCTCTTGTAATCATAAAAAATTTAATATCAGCCTAGCTATATGCTACTACATAAGCCTAATCCTAGCCTGTTCATCCTAATTAACCCTATCCAAGAGGTTAGATCCCTATTGGTTCCCTAAACCAACTATTTTTGGCTTCTAGTGTGAATCCACCATTTTCTTAAATGGCAAAGTCACTGTTTAGGTGATTTTGCAATTTTTTTCTGATGTCATGATTTTTGTTTTCATGAAAATGGTGACTTTTCCTTAAAAATGGTGAAATCACTATTTTAGTAATTTCTACACAATTTTGGTGATTCCACCATTTCTATGAATGGTGATGCACAAAGTTGTCATTTTCCTTAGTGAAGTCACTATTTTCCTCAGTGAAGTCACCTTTTTCCCTAAAATTCAAACAAATTTGTCATTTTTTGACCTAAACTATAAATAAATGCATGAAATGACATTAATGACTAAGTTAAAGTTATTCACTAGTGGTCTATTATGGGGTCACCGCATATGCTCTCTCATGTGCTTTGAAACATGACATTTATCTCCTCCATAGGCCATTTTTCTCAACTCACTACACAAAAATTAGAGTTTAAAAAATCTAATAGGCTAGGGTGAAAATTAATTATTTTTCACCCTAGGGGTGAATATATAGTCAAAAGTTTGAATTTTTACTCTCGAGGGCCTATAGTTCATTTTACACACTCTAGGAAGTGTATTTTTCACATTTATGGTATGTTTTATACACTGTTTGATCCTATGTGCCTTATTTTATGGTTGTATTATAGCCAAACCATCTTTTTGGGCCTCTCTTGAGACCCATTTAACAACATTATTTTTTTACCTATACCCAATTTTGTTCAAACGTGTATCTTTAATCTAATATTTAAACTGGAAATGCCTTGTTATTCTATATTATCTCATCATAAATATATTTTTATGGATTTTTTTCATAAGATACCTTTGCCTATTTACCTCAGTGTGGAAAATTATTTTTTGATTGATAAAACTCTATTATACCTTTCTAGGGCAAACTCATTTTAAATTATGTGATTTAAATGTTTACATGATTATAACCATCTTTGGGAAAATCATTCTTTTTTGACCAATTTAATAATTATAATGATTATTTTTGTCCCATGCTAATGATTATAACTACCTTTGGGAAACTCATTATTTTAACTCACTCCACTTGCCCTACCAAGGCAAATACCTACATCACTAATTATAACACCTTTAGGAAAACTAGTGTTTCACATTTCATTACTGATTATTAACAACTTTTGGCAAATAAGTATTCATCCCATTTCTCTACTTGGGAAACTACCTACATCACTACTTATAACTACCTTTGGAAAAATTAGTGTCCTGTATTCCATTATTGATTATAAATATCTTTGGTAAAATCAATATTTGTCCCATTTCCCTATAAAGGCAAAAGTCTATGCCACTACTTATAACTACCTTTGGGAAAACTAGTGTCACACCCCTTTTTACTAATTATAACTACCTTTGGGTAAATTAGTGAATCTACTACCATTGATATTTATAACCACCTTTGATAAATTCAATAATTCAACCCTTGATACCATCTAGATCATGGCATTCTTTTCATTTTAAGGGAATGTTTAATGACTCTTTTGTTGTTTCTCTCTCAAGTGGGCATCAAAGGCTTATTGACCACCCTTTGGAGCATGAACCATTTAGATTAATGATTTTTGAATTCTTTGAAAATAATTTACTATGCCTATGTCTCATAATTATTTCTCAAGTAATAGCAAATTGTAAACACTTAATTTTGACCACTTTCATGCCTAAACTAGGATTCAATTCAATTTCTAGCACATGACATAATTTAAGCCTAGAAATCACCTAAATTTTCAAAATTCATCTGCACAAGGGATTTAAATACTCAAAAATGAGGTGAGACTTACTTATTTAGGGTATTACCCTATTTACACAAATAATCTAGTTCAACTTCAACTCTAGTTAAACTATGACCTAGTAATTTGACACTTTTGGCCTATCAAGCTATTAATTGAAAACATTAAAAACAATTTATAAAATTAAAAAAATAACTAATCAAAATTAATTACATTAAAAATATTAATTAACTTGCCTAAATAAAAAATTACAAGCTGAATTAATGAATTTCATTTATCAAAAAAGGGATTTTTTAGCCAAATATGAAGTCAAAGGTCAAAGGAGCTAATAAAGTGATTTATTAATTCCTAAATATTCCATAAAGGTGAGTCATAACCTCACAAATATCTAAAGTGAGTTTTCATGGCTCATAACTATCTAAAACTAAGGTGTTAAGATTTCATGAGTGTTTTGACCCAACCCAGGGTTAGTCTAACTCAACCTAGGTTATTCTAGACTCAACCAATGCTAGAATTTAACTTAATCTCCCTAAGGTTAGAGTTAGTGATTATAGTTATTGATACAAGTTCCCACACCATATTCCAAGAATATTTTGTGTGCAAGATTATTTTACTATAATACCTTCAAAAATCCATTGAGAGTAGTGTTATAATGCCCATTTTATGCCAAGATTCACACCAAGCCATAAGTGGCCATTAGAGAACTGATACCACCATGGAGAATCATTGACAAGAGTGTCTAATGTCAGAGACCAAGAATTAACATCCTTATGACAATAATTTGACATCAAATTAGACAAAGGAGGTAAATTACTTATGTTATTTATATCTCTATTGTGTGTTAGGCAAGAGTGTTTAGTTATTGATTATTGTTATGCATGGATTTTTATCATTTTTACTAACAGTGAACTAATCAACATTTGTGTGCTCTTTGGATTCTTAAGATACACTTCTATTAATAAACTATCTTAGTTTAATAAATTTAGCATATGGTACATCTAAGTTTAGCACATTAACTGCCCTATCGTAGATTTCATATTCACCCTTGTGCCTTATTATTTATATATCCTTAACCCTATATACCCTAGTGGGATTCTAAAATCCAAATTAGGTTTAAATAAAATGATTAAAATCTAATCTAATTTAATCAAAATTACATGGTTTCATGCTAATTAATGATTTAAAAATTTTATAAAAGAGGAAATTATTATTTTTAGCCATCTATAAAAATATAGAGTTATAAATTTTCACAACAAAAATACAATTTGAATTTGAACACAAAATAATAATTTGTATTTATCTTAAAAATTAGTGAATTCTATAGGAGTATGCAAGTACTAAATGAACAACATGTTGAATCTAAACGCTTATTATAAATTTCAATTTTAATATATTCATATTATTAGTTGAATTAATACAATAATCATGTCTCTCAAATGTTCAAAATAATTATTTACAAACATATACAAAAGTGTTAGTTAATTTATCTTCACATGGAATCCACACTCAACTATAAAGTCAACTAAAGCAAGGCTTGTCTCCCATCCCTTTGTCATAATTAGATAGCTACCATAGGTACCCTTCAACCTAATATTTCCAACTCTAGGTATCATGAAACCATGGTTTAAGTGGATAACTTTTTGAAATGGAGGTTTATATGGTAATAAATCTAGGCAAGGCACCATCACTAAGAATTATGCATCTAGGAGGCTATAAGTTCAACTATGTAAAGGAGGCTTCCATTATCTAAAACAATCATAAAATTAAATGGAAACACCATTTAAAATTATAAATTATCAAAATTTGTTCATATAATTTTTTACCATAAATAGGTCCTCTAAATGAGAAGAAGAAAATGGGGATAACTCACCCTTTTTCTACCATCTCTTGGCCATAAGAAGGCATAGACACATCAAAACATGCCAAATAATAGGTAATAGGGAATTAGGAGATCTATTAGTCATTACATATAATCAAAATCTATCATTAGGCATGGGAATTTGGTCCACTTACCATTATCAATATGTATAATTCCTTCAGGAAAGATGGTTTCACAAACCAAATAATAAGCATGCAAACACACATATATGGAAAATTAATTTCACAACCATTTGGATAACCTAATTAAATCAAACAATAAATGGATTTTAAAATAGATAATAAGATTAGGAGGGATTATATATCTCCGAGGCCAAAGTGGAAAATAAAATCAACTTGGTGACCATAGGCACAACCATTGTAAGCAGTGGTAAAAATAGGGTAAACCAAGTGGCCCTGTACCTCTTGAAAATGAGTAAAATCAAAGGAAAGAAAAAAAATATAAATTAACAAAATTTATGAAAATGGACATGGAATCCTATATTAGGTCCTTCTTGCATCCACTCAAGAATACCTCAAACAATCTTGGGTAATGGCTAAATTCCTCCTTATCTAAGCTCCTCCTCCACTTTCTCCTTCTCTTATCCACTTTGCATTTTATATATTTCAAATGAGAAAAAAATAAATTTCTCAAGTAAGTCTTTCCTTACTCATATAGTCCCAAATTCATTATATACAAGCCAATTAAAATGTGACATATGTCCTTTCCCATCCCTTGGCTTATGGTCAAAAAATAATCCCCCTCCATAAATTGATTTATAAGCCCATTCAGGAAATAAATCCCATAACTCAATAAATTATCTCATTATCCCATGTTGTAAATTACATATGGGATACTTTAGAATTCCTATTAGGATCCTTTAAAGACTCTCCTACCTTCTTATTGGTCTAAGGAAAAAACTAGTAACCAAAATATTTAAAACCTATTATTATTGCTTGCATAACATGCCCTAATTTTGTCACCAAGATCATGGAACCTATTTTTTTCTTATGAGTCTAATGTTAAACTTGGATGAGTTTTATTTATTTACATATTTAGTTTGTCTTATTTTGATTTCAAGTTTCTAGGTGTTAAGGTCTCATTTTGAGTGTGCTTCATGGATACACAAAGTTTACATTGTAAATCCAAATCATAGACACTTGGTCCTAAATTTACATCTAGGACTTTCTTGGTTTGAATGTATTAATTTTCACAAGTTAAAGTACAAGGCTATTTTAAAATTTGGTTTCAAAGTGATTTTGAAAAACAACCTTTTGGAATATTGACTATGTTTTTTAGGAAAATTAGATAACCTTTACAAAGTGATGGAAACATTCCCCTCTACAATTTGCTGCATAAATGCTTATTTGAAGGATAAAATGACTAATTTTTTAATGCTTTCTCTTATATATTGGTAGATTCAAATATCATGAACTTATCTTATAATTGGCTAAGCTTAAATCCTAGTTTTCAACCTGCATTGGCCTTAAAAAGGGGGGTGGGGTTATTTTGATTTTAGGTAACATAGTATTTATACTTTTATGTTATAAAATTAATTTTTTGTGTCTTTCTATAAATTAGTTGGGTATTTATAATGTAATTATTGAATTCTTTAGATAGATCAAAACATCGACTATGAATTTCCTTTCCTTTTCTTAAAAATGGAAGTCATTCTTACTTTCACATATTTTCCTCAAAGAATGCTTGGATTTTGAGTCATTTAATCTACTCATATTTTTATTTTTTATTATAGATTCATTTATTTAGAGACATATGATATTATAAATCAATGGCTCACATTTATTGACAAATCCTATAACTTTTTGGTGAAAATGGATGTCTTTTTCCCTTAGGCCCTAAGATTATTGCATATGCCAGGAACTCAATATATTAGAGTGGTGGAAGGAAATTTATCAATTCATATAGGCCTGAGTCTTAGATACCTAATATCATGCCATTTGGAATGATCATAAAATCCTAAAAACTCAAGAGGTGGTGATCATTCGGAAAAAACTACACAAAATTCCACATTACTCTAAGATCTATAATGATGCCATGTGATATCATCATGGAGATTGGAGCTAGGGGATGTGTTTATATGGTCAAAGATCCCCATAGTTCTAAACCTAGGGATGATGAAACATTGCATCATCATAGAGATTAGAGCTGAAGGGATGTCTTTATATGTTTGAGGGTCTCTTGATGTCTCGATCTCCCATGATGATTTCATTTGGCATCATCATGTGAGTTGGGGATGGTGAGATTATAGTTTATGCCTAGGAAGTAAAGAGCCCATATGAAACAATTAATTTCCATTTTGCCAAAAGTGATAAATCTTGTTAATGAAGCTAAAAAATATATTGATGGATAAATAAATAGACTAAGTCACCATAGTAAGCGTAGAACTTAAATTTGACAACTTGTTTGGCTATCAGAACCATAAAAACTATGAATGAACTGTGATTTCAATTGAGTGACAACATTTAGACTTTATAGTTGGAACAATGATTAGAATTGAATGTGAATACTATATAATTCTAGGAAAAGTGACTAATAACATTGATTATGATATTATAATGCACATCAAAACTTGCTTTTACCTCAATCTAAAACATTGATTATGATATTATAATGCACATCATGAATGGGTAGAAGGAATTAAAGGACACACAAGACAATAATATTCAATCTTAAATAATGTAGCCTCTAATTGTAAGAGTGCATTCAAGTTGGCAATCTATCAGAGAGCTAGGAACCCTCTACTACATCTTCCAATTTGTAACTACCCCATTAGTGGTTGAATATTAATTTTATATTACATGGACCTACATATCTATACAAGATCAGATCTTACAATGTAATAAGGGGATGGCATCTTGTTCATTGAAAGAGACACATTGTGCCAAGATATATTGCTTTCTATAAATGTATTGTTTTTCATAGATTAATCTTTCTTATTTTCTTTATTTTAGTTTATTTGATATTATATGAAGCCTTGTAAGTGAATTACTATTGTAAATCTTAGTATTTTTTAATAAAAAATCATTATATTTATATTTGGCATGCCATTGAGTATTTTGATCATCTTTTACTCATGTATATGGTGGTGATGAACTTCCTTTCCTTTCAGTGACTCTCCCCAAACTCTTATACCATCCATTGGTTTAATTTATTATACTTATAACTCAACTAAGTATTGGTCTCATTGGAATTTCTCAGTCAGGAATCTTCAAACTCATTTTCATAGTAACATGATACATTTCTCTCATTTTCCCTCATTCCTTTTAAATTTATTTATGATTTTGTTAACTTAGGAATTGGGTGTAAATGAATTAAATTTGAATTGAATTTTTATATATTTTTTTTTATCTCATATTATATTTATCACATCATAACATTTTATAATCAATGAATGTGATAAACTAGAAAAGAAATTAGCCTCCTTCCTCATATGCAAATCTTAGGAAGATTAATTTCATTTAAAGGAAAGAGTATGATAGTGTTGACCTTGGAACCCATATCCTTTTAATGAATGTATAATATTATTAAACCCCTCATTTTATTTTTTAAAATAGGCCCCTTTTTTATAATGGCTCACATCAACCAACTCAATGAAGACTAGCACACCAAGACCTAGTACATTTAGATCTTGGGAAAGCATTTTCTTTGCAAGATTTTATTCCTTTTAGGATAGGTGGAGATTAACAATCCATACCTAGTGTTGATGTGTAAAAACACTAATTAACATATTATATTTCTATAAGGAGCACCTGAACACAAATTGAAATTTGTGACCAAAACTCATATATAACTTTAGAAATAGTAACCATAATAAGCTAGACTAGAACTAAAGATAGAAAACAAAAGGATAAATACAAGATATAAGTCTATTGGAATCAATTTAAAAATTTTAGGACTCAAAAATCATATAAATCCAAGAGCTAATAAAGGCAATGAGAAAGTAAAACCTATCCAATTAATTGGAAATTAACCTACATCTACAAGCAATCATTTGCTTAATCCATTCATTATGCCCCAACATATACTATTAGCCAACCCCATGGCCTATATTTGTCATGGAGGTTTCTTTACTATGTCTATTATATGAATATATCATGATCTAGCCAAAAACCTAAACAAATTTTATCCTAAATGTATAATTGGAGGAGTTTAAAATATAAAAGAAAATATCCAAGCATTTAAAGATACACTTATCAAAATTTAGGTCTAATATGAGGATGTTACCTGTAGATTATTTCCCTATTTATATTATCAATGCTTAGTATCTTATGTTACCCCATGGGTATATCACCTCTTGAGATGAGTTGGAAATAGTATCTGTAAACCATTTTATACTTCCTATTATCCCTATTATTATGTATCACCATTTTGCTACTGTAAAGTGGAATCATAACGAACCCATGAGTATGTTTCATCCTTGATTCCATAAGTTATACTAAAGATTAAAGGCATTATGCATATTGGTATAAGGCCCTTACATTCAAACCTACTTGAGGGCTCTTGATCCTTTGATGTCAATGCCCCTTAGGATAACCTTATATGTAATTACATCCCTATCATTGGCTTATAACTAAGATATAAACATATAACACTAAATTATACTATAAGGATATAGTGTAGGTGATTTACTATCTTTATGACAACTTGATGCATATAATCATATCCCCGTGCTTAATTAGTCTATTATGCAGAACACCCCACTCATGAATCCTATTGTGGTTTCTATATATGGTATTCATATCCTAGTGTATAAGCCATCACCAATGAACTACATGCCTAATAGTTTGACATATATTCCTCACATAGCATCAAAAAAAAATCAATAGTTGGTTCCCATAGCTTATAACAATGTGGCCACAATACCAAATACTAGTGGGTATGTTGCATCTAGTGTCACTCAATAAATGGTCCCATCATATTTAATTCCATAGACACCTATCATCAATGTTCATAACCATGCCCCTACTTCTGCCCCAAAACTTATAAATGAAAATGCACTTGTGGCTAACCCACAATCTCAAGAAGTAAGCCAATTGAGCACTAGTGTTGACTTTGAACTATGTAACTTGAAAAAATGGTTCAAAGAATATCCAATGATGTGGTCAATTTGTGAAGGCAAAGACCTAATAATGAAAATCAAAATGTAAATAACCCACCTTAAGGTATAAATTTCATTTTCTAAAGGCCTAATATGTAATGGAATACTAGACCTAATAATGGAAATGTACCTAGCCCTCTTTACAATAGCAATCAAAATAATAGTAATACTTCTAATCCTCTGAATTTAGAAAACTTGGATTTAAACACTTGGTGTAGGTGTATAACATAATTAACCATTTAGAGACCAATTGTTTTGAGTTTATAGTTGCCTCAAACATCTTATAAAAGGAGATGGATAACATGTAAATAGTGCCTAATCATGATGATAACCCATCCCAAGATGGAGGGAACCCATGCATAGCCCTATCACTAGATACTTATGAATTTCCATTTGAGGAAAAAAATGAACCCAAAGATAATATAGATGAATTCCATACATTTAGGCAATTCTAAAGGGTGAACAATTATCAGTTGAGAAGTAGATCAACCAATCCTTATAAGAAATTATACACCTTCAAGTAACACTCATGTTCCACCTAAAATAAATTCAAACAACCATCCCCCTACTCTCTTACAATAATTCCTATCCCTTATCAACCAAAAAAATATGTAACACATACCCTAGATGGTAAGCAACAAGAAAAGATCAAACTCAAATATGATATTGTTGAAGATATTAAGAAAATTAAGGCAAATACCATTATGTTTTATTTACTTCAAATTTATAAAAAAAGAGAATTGATGCTAAAAGATTTTTTTGATTATAAACAAAAATAATCTAAATTTTTTTTTGATGTTCATGTTAATATATATAAATAAAAACTAGAGAATTTACCTTTTCTTATAACTATTAGGATTTTCATCAAAAATTTACATAATTGCTTGGTTGATTTAGGTGCCTCGAGGAATATAATGGCATTTTCCATATGCCAATATTTGGGTCTTACACCTTCTAATTTAAATTGAAATGTTATTTATATTTTAAAACAAAGGTGAAAGTCAGGGGTGAACTAAACCACATTCATATGTAATTGGCCTCATATCCATGGATTCAATAGTTTATTGATATCTAGGCTATGGATATATCATATACATTCAGCATGTTATTGATTAGAGAATAGTATAGGATATCTAATAGATACATGGACACTAATTTTTATCGCATGTGGATCCCCTAACATGGTTTTCCTAATTAGATTAAAATTGAATGAGAGTTGAAAATGACACATGATCATCAAGTATAATAGAATGAATGAAATCCTCTATGGAGAGTTAGAAATGAGAGTGTGTTCACCTAAAAAAGAGTAAGGAAAACATAAAAACATCTCTATTAACATGTTTATTGTTTAGAAAAAATTATAATTGCAATAACTAAACCAATTAGATGAAGAAGACTTATTTTGTGTATTGTAAATGGTCTCATTTCAGAATGTTGCTCCAACATGTCAAGATTTGAAGCATAATGATATAGGCAAGAATGAAGAGTCTCTAGTTTATTCCAAAAATAAAAAAGATATAAAAGATAACTTTATTCTTTCTCATCCCATAGAATACATGGATAAAGTGTCTTTGTCAACTAAAAGACTTAGAATATGCTTAATGAAGGATGAAGATGTGAGGCAAAGCCATCCAAGTGAGAATAAAGAGTTATTTTTGAGCTCTTTCAAGTATTAATGTAAATTATATATACCAATAAAACTAATCCTAATATATAATGTCAATCTAAAGGGTATTTATTACCTATGAAAAAATCATGTGTTCAACAAAATATGAGGAAACATACCTAGAAGTTAGTATTATAGTGACAATTCCTTTAAAAATATCATAAACATGCATATATGATTTGACTTGTGGACATTAAAGCTTGATGGTTCAAATTCTAAGAGTTAATGTGGTGAAAGACTCAAGTTGATTAATCTGAGAGGGAAATATTATCTAGTTATTTACCACATAATTTTCTTATACACATAATTTAGTTGAGTATGAAGTGCTAGTCTTCAATTCACTCTAGGAAAGAAAATGAGGAACATAAAAGTGTTGGGAGACTTTGAGTTAATTATTAAACAAGTGAGGATATAGTATTCATGAAATGAAAAATGCTTATCAAGATACCACATCTAGGTGTGGAAATTAATATAACATTTTAATGCATTTGGCATTCAAACATTACTTGGGTAGAAAAACTACATAGCATATTCCTTAGATACTACTAAAAATACTATGTATCCCATTACCAATTCAAAAATGATAACATTATTAGTAGATATGGTCTATATCCCCTAAGACCTAGATAATATTACAAATTTACAAGTCTTTAATGATGATCAACACATCTTAGAGTTCATCACCAATACTAAGGTATTTGCTAATCAAATTATTGATGAAGATGGTTAAGAGGATTTTTAGATAGATGAGGATGAGACAATAAATTTTAAGACAAAAAACATACCCAAGGGGATGGTCTCATTAGATATATTATTCGTCATAAATTACTTCAGATAAAGAGGGAAATTAAATCATGTCAAAGGTATGTAACACGAGCATTGAAATTTAAGTGATGCAAATGATGTGAAAAATGTGCTTCTAGGCATGACCTCTATTCCAAATGATAAGTATGAAATCATACGATCTCTTAAATATTTCAAAGAAGTGATGGAGTTATAAAGATCTGAAAGTATTTGATACCTCCATCCTCATACATATGATTCCACTCAAACCTAGAATTATTCCATTTCATCAGAGATAAAAATTGGTCAATTTACTACTAAAGCCACTAATTTTAAAATAGGTAAAAAAACTAATTCCATAAAGGATCATCTTACCAATAAGACACTCCACATGGGTGGCAAATTTGGTGATAGTAAGTAAGAAGAGTGGAGAGATCAGACTTTGTGTTAATTTTTATAATTTTAACAAGGCATATGAAAAGGGTAACTACCCATTACCCTCATTATATGAATTTATGAAAATTATGAATGGGTCTCAAATGATTTCTTTATCTCATGGATACTCTGGTTATAATTAGGTAGTTGTCAAAAATCAAGATATAATAGAGACAATATTTATTACAAAATGGGGAATATTTACATAAAAGAAGATGAATTTTGGCCTAATTAACATAGGTGATACATTTAAAATTTCCATAAACATTGTATTTATGGGCCTTATGGTAAAATTCATAGTGGTGTACATGGATGATTTGACTATCTTCACCAAGCATAGGGAGGATCATGTGGAAGATTTAAGGAAAGTGCTGCAAAGGTGTAGATATCATGGGATCTCCATGAATCTAAAGAAGTGAATTATTTGGGGTCATATATGGTAAATTATTAGGTCACATCATCTCTAAATTAGGTATATCAATAGACCCTAAAATACTAGAATCCATTTTAAAAATACTACTATCTGCTACTAAGAAAGAGTAGAAGTCATTCTTCAAAAAGATCAACTTCATAATTATTACCCTTGTATTTAAATTTATTAAATTTTTCATAATTCTTCCTTGAGAAAGCATTGATATATTATTTTCCTTTAGTTGGTCAATATGTTCACTCTTAGATTCATCCCTTTGTTATTAGAAATCATTTACTTGTTGTCTTGGTTTGCGAAGGAATTTGTTATCTTGAACCACCAAACTTGAACCTTTTTCAAAATTTGATAGTTAGAAGGTTAAAATTTCAATATTCTATATTATTTAAAATCCACTCATTTTTGGTTCATCATGAGAAATTTTGTTGAAAACATGTCTTTATGTTGATTCTTGTTTATTCCATTAAAACTTTCATTGAGTTAAAATTTGCAAGTATAAAAGAACCAATAGAAATTGAGCTTGAACCCATGTAATATTTTGGTTGGGATACAAAATTTAATTGTGTGTGGAAGTATAAAAATGGTAAATAAATATGGATAAAATTTACCAAAAAATACTATATTTAGAACATTTTATAAATTGAAATGTTTTAATTCATGAAAATCAAGGGTAATGATTATACATTAAGGTCAAGTGTACAGATCACTTGAAATTAATGCATGTGTCACAATTTACATCATATCAAGGGTATTAAACATGAATGTATTTATTCAATAATTATTATATCATATTTTTCTCCCTTATCAAATAATTAGTAGGCTAATTTGGCAAAATAAAACACATAAGGTGCTATGAAAGGAGGACAGTGTTAGAGGTATCAAATTTTCTTGCTCAATTTGATAGAATATTTAGATATATTAAAAAGTGTTTCAAATTTAGAGATTAAAAAGGCTTCTACCTCCTAAAATTCTAAGAAAACCCTTGTAATCAATTTCCCTAACCATACTACTAGGTCAAAAGCTAAGAACAAGAAGAAAAAAGAATCTTTAGAAAAAGTAATTATGGATATGAGTGTTGAAGAAAACTCAGATACAATGATAAATGATCAAGGTCATAATTCAATAATGGCATAGGGAAATAATATAGATAAATAGGTGGTAATCACTTTGTATTCTACCAATTCAATAGAATTACTAGATACCCCTTCAAAGCAACTTATTCCTGATAAGGAAACCCTAGTTACTACACCTCGGTGGTTACAAAATTCAATTAACAAGAAAAAGAAAATAGTTTCATTTTATTTACCATTAGAGGGCATGGTCATAAAATGTTTAGGAGAAGCTTTTAAATCTAAAAATCTCAAAATCACTTCCAAGATAGACATTGATCCTAATATAGGAAATTGGAGTGCAGAGATATCTTGGCTAGTGATGAATGACGAAGTTCAAAATCCCATAGCATGGGATTATATAGAGGAAAGAATAAACCTTGAAATTTCATCAAGAGCTATAGATGTACATCATCTTGAAACATCCACTAAGAAAATTTTAAAACTAACATGGAAATATGAAAAAGATAAGAAGGAATTGAAATACGAATTGTGCTCGATGTTTGAATACATTGATGCCATTCATAATCTAGGTCCTTATTCCATTTCTTAGTTACCCCTATATTTTCACCCAAAATATCCAATTAATCATAAAGTGCTTGATCAAATAATAGAAGTAAGATGGTAATGAAAGTATTTGATGATTGGTTAGATGGGATAATCCAAGAAGGCACCAAATATATTAATGGTTTAAAGAATATATATGATGAAAATCTGATTACCATTGAAGATTTGAAGATACAAAAAATCTTATGGAAGAAAGATGAAACAAAATGGACAACTAAAATTAACCAAATGATTTAAATCTAGAAGTATGGTGTGATAAAAAATTTATCAGAGAAGAATGTGGCAAATTTGAATGATAAGACATTATATGTATGCAGAAATAATCCTAAATGGAGAAACTTATGTCAAAATAGGGGAAAATAGAATTTATAAAGCTGATTAAAGAGTTAATTGAATTTACTCAGTCTCTACATCATGATTTAGAACATATTAATGTAAAGTATTTGAAAGATGATGGAAAACCTGAAGAAGATATCAATATTGTGATATAATATTTTAAAGAAAATATCGGTTCATTAAATAAAATGAAAATATTGTAATAGATGATTTTTTAAGGGTGTCAAAAGTGGAATCATTACTTCATATTTGCATCAAATCACTTTCAGAGCATGCATAAAAAGTATCTAATATTTAGAATATTAATGAGGTCTAGAAACAAAAAATTAAACATATTAGAGTTCCTAATTCTATGGTAATCTAAAAATTCATTGCCATATTTAACGAATGGAAAACATAATGTGTCTCTTCTATGGAGCAAATCAAATCAGAAGATTCCAATGTGCCTCCTCAGTAGTGATTGTGCCATTTTCAAGCTTTCTATTTTTAAGTTACATAATTTAGCTGAAGGTTCTATCTTTTAAATTAGTTTTTAAAAATAAATCCTATTAAGGGTTAGAGTTTTTTTAAATCTAAGTTTAAAGAATAGTTACAATTGAAAATATATATATATATATATATATATATATATATATATATGTTTTAAATGGGACATGTAACAGGTCCAAAAAAGCTAGAATTTTATTGAACTTTGCTTTTATAATGTGATGTTTCCCTCTTTATTTCATCTATGAATGAAAGAAACAAATATTTATTACAGACTTAAATTTATTCATTTGAGTGAATGAAGAAGATTATCTATGTGAATTCATTCTTTAAATGTGGTAATTGTTTTTCTACTGAGAGTCTTATCATATACATTTTATCAATTGTTATTGTTTCACAACATTGAATGGTATATGTATATACTTGATGGATTCTATGTGTTCTATCATTGAATAGTTTTATAGAAAGAAATATTACATTCATAAAATAGTGATGTATGGATTTTAGTCTACCTTAAATGCTTTTTGGTTAAAATTATATCCAAATGTTAGTGTAGTTTTTATTCGTTAAATATCTTTAAAAAAGGAAGTTGTACCATAATTTAGAGGGAAATTATTTATGATAATTTACCCAACTATTGTTTACTTATTTGTTCTAAAACTAATGGGTTAAAGGGTCAAAATAAACATTATCAGAATAGGACAAATTTGTCAAGCAACAATTTTTTGGTGAATCTACTAGGGATGATCGAACTATTATTTATGATCATTCACCCTAATATGAAGTAAGATGGTGCTTCCTCATGATAACATAATTACTATTTTAAAACCTAATATTAGTTTCCAAGATAATCAAGAAGACATAATCAGTAAATTAAATACCCTTGCATGGCACACTCATAAAAATATTGATGATTTTAGAAGAGTAAGTCAAGTATTAGAAAGAGAAGAAGAATTGGCTGATAATTTAAGATTATTGTTACTTAGACAAAGAAGGATACAAGCTGAAAATGCAATTAGATATTATGTCCCTAAAGTCTCAAGAGGTCAAGAGTAGATTATTAATTAATATTTGGTTGTTTAGTTATGATTTAACAAGCTAGAGTTTATAAGATATACAAGATCTTTGAGGAGAGAAGGAACTGATGATCGTAATTTTCAAACACTACTAAACCTAAATTTTTCTTCTAATCTTGCTCTTATTAGAAGATCTAGAAGTAAATTTCCTAGCCCTCATAAACCCTTGACATCCCCTATTTGTAAAGCTTTAAATATCTCTAGCACCATCATCCCTTCTGCCATAAATTTTTTACTAATGGCCCAACCTTGGGGAGCGGTCATAGGACCTCTGAATCTTGGATCTAATCTAAATTCTCTACCCAAAAATGTGAGAGAAATTTTCCTAGATTTGATGGAAATGGAAAGAAATCACCAAATGAACATCAGAATGACTTTGTTGTAGCATGTGGTGTATTAGGTGTATAACATCAAGATGTGTCTATAAAACTCTTTGTAAAAAATTTAATCGATATTGTAGTGAAATGGTTCTATCACCTACCTGATGCTACTATTACAAACTAGGATGATATGAAAAATGCATTCAAAAATAGGTTCAAAAGCATAGAAGATGAACATTCTCTCCTTGCTTAATTAAATTAGATTAAGAAATAAATACATGAGCCTATGAGAGAATTTATATCCAAATACAATAAAATCATGCTTAAGATTCCAACTACTAAAAGTCCAACTCTAGAAAATCAAAAATGTTTTTTTATCAACTCTATGCCTCTTGATATTAGTTTTCACCTAAAAAGAGGTGGAGTTTCCACTTTAGTGGATGCACAAATAATGGTAGTTAGATTAGAAGACAATTTTATCATGGTTGGAAAATGGAAAAAAGAAGTTCAAATTCCTAATGTTCAATCCTCATCCCATACAGATCCTGTAGTTTAAAGGTTAGTTAATGATATGATTACTCTGAAAAGATAAATGCCTAAAGCTAGTATGCCATTCCAAAAACCATATAAGGATGTCATCCAAAGGATAAATATTGGTAAAGCATTACAAATTACACCAGTGCAACCAAGATTAGCTATTGAATCTCCCCATATAAAAGGGAACGTGTGTGCCTTTCATTTGACTACTAATCATGATGGAAATTCTTGCCCAAAGATGGTTAGATATGCTTGAAAGGCTACTACTAAAGATATGTTGAGAGAAACTATTGAGGAAGAAAGGAACTCTAAGGAACTTGATGACTCTAAAATACACTTTTTAGAATATAATTCTAACCTAGAAAGAGGTGGTGAAGTATTGGTTACTCTTAAGGATCCTTCATGTGCTATGTTGACCTAAAGTCAAAATAATTTGAAATCTCCAAACATTCAATCTTTGCAAGGAATGTCTATCAAAAGTAAGGAACCTCTCACTATAACTACTGACATTAGTTCAAAATTTCAAGATGTTCAATTATTATGAAGATTTGATCATGAAACTTCTTTTGATATTATTAAATTTTTTAATACTTAAAGAATACAAATCTCTTGTTGAATACCTTAAGTTAAATATTAAAGATCTTGATAAATTGGTGAAATATGTTAAAGGTGATCATTCACAAATTGAATCCAATGATTGACAAAATATTAATGTTGAGTCATCAATTTCTAAACTATTTGCTTCTCTACCTTAATCACCTACATATATGCCAAAAATAGCCATCAATACATCTAATCTATTGATATGAAACCTAACCCATTTTATGTTTCCTTATTTATAAATGGTCATAAACTCAGTAATTGTTTTATAGACTTGGGTGCTTCAAATAAAATCATGCCCTCTTCTATACCTAAATCCTTGGGTCTATCCCTTACAAAAACATTTGGTAAGTGTTATTTGTGGATGACAACTAGATCCCTCTACTCAGGCAGATTAAAGATGCATAGGTTACTCTTATAGCTTACCCTTATAAAAGACCAAAGTTGATTATTTTAGTGGTATACATCCCTATCAATTATGGAATGCTATTGAGTAGAACTTTTTACAAATATCTATGTGGGGAAATTAAAATGTATTGGTTGAAGGCAATAATTCTAGTGAGAAAATGAAAAGTAAAATTAAAGCCTGAAACTAGATGCAAGTTTATTGTGTTCATTTCTAATGATCCTAAATTTTAGATATTATTTGACAAATGTGAATTTGGTAATTATGTTTTTTTAAGGAAGAAAAGGAAGGATATATTTCAAAATACACTCATTCAGATGATCTATGGATCATAGATTTTGATGTTAGTTGCACCACTACTGGCTTTGGAGCAGGAGTAGTTCTGATTTCCCCTAAAGGTAAAATTTTTCCTTACTCCTTTAAGTTAGAGTTTTAAAATACTAATAATACTATAGATTACAAAGTTTTATTGCTCAAACTAAATGAAGCCAAAGGAAAAGGAATAAAAATAATCAAAGTAAAAGGAGATGTAGAACTAATTGTTAAACAGGTAAGAGGGAGTTTTAGTGTTAAGAATGAAAGATTAAGACATTACAGAAATAGAGTTTGGGATGAAATAGAACATTTTGATGCCTTATCTATTGATTCAATTCGAAGAGATCAAAACACATGGGTAGATTCTTTATGAATATTAGCTTCTCTTCTTCCTCATCCTAATTTTTTTTTTTTAAAAAAAACTCATATAGAATAGAGTTTATGTATCATCCTAATGTCCTAGATAATGCTGAATACTTGCAAGTTTTTGAAAATGATCAACAAATTAAAAATTTCTTGGAAAGTGTTGAGATATTTGTAGGGACCTATTTTGAAGGATCTGAAATAGAGTGTAAAGAGTTTAGTCCTGATCCTAGAATCAATTCAAATGATGGAGTAATTCAATTAAAAGGAAATGAGATTCATAGAGGGTTGGTTTCTCTTGAACATTTATTCAATCGAAAAGATGAATACATCAAAGGCAAGCATGCTCAAGCTCTTGATAAATAGGGAGATTTTGAAAAGGTAAATATTGGAAATAAAATTGATCCTAAAGAGGTTTCCATTGGTAAATGTTGCTCACCAAAAGAGAGATGTGAGTTAATAAATTTGCTAAATAAATATAAAGATGTCTTTGCTTGGTGTTATGATGATTTGAAAATTTTTAGAAGTGGTCAATTTCAGCATCATATTCCTTTAAAATCAAACACAACTCCATTCAGGTAGAAATTAAGAAAATACAACCCAAAAGTTGTAAATGCCATTTATAAAGAAGTTGATAAAATGCTAAAATATAGGATTATCTACCTAATTCATCACTCTAATTGGGTGGAAAATATTGTCGAGGTCTGTAAGAAAAATGGAGAAATAAGGATTTGTGTTGATTTTAGGAACTTAAATTAAGATAGCCTAAAAGATAATTATGCTTTACCCATGATGGATTACATTTTACAAACAGTAGCTAGATCATAGATGATGTCCATGTTAGATGTGTTTTTTGGTTATAATTAAATAGGTGTGGTTGAAGAAGATCAACATAAAACTGCTTTCACAATGCCATGGGGAACTTTCACCTATGGTCATATGCCTTTTGGTTTGATCAATGCTAGTGCAACTTTTCAGCGAGCAATGAACTCATATTTAAAAGACCTAATAGATAAAGTTATTTTTATTTATCTCAATGATTTGAATATTTTCTCTAAAAAGAGAGAAAATCATCTAAAAGATCTTGAGACTATTTTATAAAGATGTAAAGACCATGGAATATTTCTTAATCCAAAAAATTTGGTATTATACATGATAGATGGTAAGTTACCAGGGCATTTAGTTTTGATAAATGGAATCAAGATCGACCCAAAGAGAGTTAAAGCAATTTGATAGTTAATCCTTCCTGCAAATAAAATTGGAGTTAAATCTTTCTTTGGACAAGTTAATTTCCTTAGAATATTTATTCTTGATTTTACTAAGATTACAAAACATATTGTAGGAATGATGAGTGAAAAACAAGCATTTAGGTGGAATGAATTTGCTAAGAAGGCTCTTGAAAATTTTAAAGAAGCGATTACACAAGCACCTACTCTGATAAATCCTAATTTCTAAAAGGATTTTATTATCTATTATTATGCTTTAGAACATACCATATCTGGTATTTTGCTATAGAAAAATGAATTGAATATAGAAGATCTAATAGCATCTATGAGTCTTTTTCTTAAGAAACATGAACTTGAATATTCATTGATTGAAAAAGAAGCTTTTGTTGTAGCAAAAGTTGTCAAATAATTTAGGTACTACATACTTCATTCTCACTCAATTATATTTATACCAAGCTCAGTTATCAAGAGAATTCTGACTCAAAAAAATATGGGGATGAATAATAGAGCATCATGGGTTGCTAAGATTCAAGAATATGACTTGGATATCAAGCCAACTAAATTAATTTGAGGCCAAGGCCTATGTAGACTGATCACTAAAAATAAAGAAAAAGAGGAGGAACTTCCCACTATCTTGTTAGTGAGCTTACAAGATCCATGGTTTGTAAATGTGGATCATTATCTTACTTATGGAGAGTGTCCCAACCACTTATACCTGAAAGAAAAAAGGAACTTGAGATTAAAAGTAGCTAAATATGTCATCTAGGGTAATGTCTTGTACAAAAAGAGACTAGATGGAACTTTTCTGAGATGTGTAGATAAAGAACAACATCATAAACTTTTGAAGGTTTTCTATGATGAAGCCTACGGTGGACATTTCTCTTCCTTAGTTATATCCTTTAAAATTCTTAGGAATTTTTATTATTGGCTTGGCATGATTAAAGATGCATACAGACGGGTGGCTAATTGTGAAAAGTGCAAGATATTTTCAAGAAAACTACAACTTATAGCATTACCTTTAAGGCCAATTATGATTGAAGTGCCTTTCAAGAAATGGGGCTTAGACTTCATTGGACCCCTTTCAACTTCTTTGAGTGCTAGACATACACACATTATGACAATCATAGACTATTTTATAAAATGGGTGGAGGCAATCTCTATGAGGAGAACCACCTCAGAACTTATGTGTGATTTTATTAAATAAAATATATTGGTACACTTTGGTGTTCCTAAAAAAATCATGGAAAATAATTCTACTAAATTTTCTTTAGCTAAACTCATCTCATTTTGTTATGATCATAGTATCTCTCTTTCTCACTCATCAGACTATTTTTCTCAAGGGAATGGTCAAGTTGAGTCCAATAACAAAAATTTGATAGCCATCATGAGAAAATTAGTGAGTGATAATCATAGAGATTGGCATAAAAATGTATATGAAATACTTTGGGCTGATAGGGTAACCCCGAAAAGAGCAATAAGAATGGCACCTTTTGAGCTAGTTTATGGAATATGAGCTCAATTATCATTACCTCTTGAACTATCAGTAACCAAATTGTAAAAGGTCATTGAAGATCAATATTTTCAAGATTATTTGGAAAAGAGGATTATGTATTTAACCAAAATTGAGGAAGAAAGGAATGAACTGGTTGATCATAATACTACTCATCAAGCTAGAGTTAAGAAAATCTTTGATCAAAAAACTAGACTAAAAAAATTCGTGGAAGGAGATGAAGTGTTTTTATGGGATAAGAGAAGAGAACATAAAGGAGCACATGGTAAGTTTGATTCAATATGGAAGGGACCATTCAAAATTCATTAGGTACTGAGCCCTAATTCTTTAAAATTAAAATATTCAGATGAATCTGTTCTACCCCTATCTTATAATGGATATGACCTTAAGCTATATCAATTGTAAAAAAGGTATCCCCTATTTTGTACATAGTTATTTTTATTTTTTTGTGTGCCACATTTTTATTTTTCTATTTTGGTTTTCTCTAGTCATTCCCTTTTTGTCCCTTTGCTTTTGATTAGTTTGTGTGAAACCAAAGATTTTGAGTTCTCTACATTTTGTCATAAAATGCAGTCCCTAGTCAGAGCCAATTATTACCCTTGTATTTACCCTTATTCAATTTTTCATAATTCTTCTTCAAGAAAGAATTTATATATTATTTTATTTTAATTGGTCAATATGTTCACTCTTTGAGTCATCCCTTTGTTATTATAAATCATTCGCTTGTTTTCTTGGTTTGCGAAGGAATTTGTTATCTTGAACCACTGAACTTGAACCTTTTTCAAAATTTGACGGTTCGTAGGTTCAAAGTTAACTATTATATATTATTTAAAATCCATTTAATTTTAGTTCATAATGAGTTTTTTTTTTAAACATGTCTTTATGTTGATTCCCATTTATTCCCTTAAAACTTTCATTGAGTTGAAATCTGTGAGTATAAAAGAATCAGCAGAAATTGAGCTTGAACCCGTGTACACTTTTGGTTGGGATAAAAAATATCATTGTGTGTGGAAGTATAAAAATGGGAAATAAATATGGAGAGAATTAACTAGAAAATACTATATTTATAACATTTTATAAAGTGAAAAGTTTTAATTCATGAAAATCAAGGGTAATGATTATACAATAAGGTCAAGTGTGGAGATCACTTGAAATTAATGCATGTGTTAGAATTTACATCATATCAAGGTAATTCAACATGAATGTATTGATTAATAATTATTCAACCAGATTTTTTGCCCTTATCAAATAATGAGTAGGCTAATTTGGCAAAACAAAACACATAAGGTGTTGAAAAAGGAGGACAGTGCTAGAGGTATAAGATTTTCTTTCTCAATTTGATATAGGATTCAGATATGTTAAAAGGTGTTTCAAAATTAGAGATTAAAAATTATTATACCTCGAAAAAGTATAATAAAACCCTTGTAAGCAATTTTCCTAACCACACTACTAGATCAAAAGCTAAGAATAGGAAGAAGATAGAATCTCTAGAAAAACTAATTATGGATCTGAGTGTTGAAGAAGACTTAGATAGGATGATAAAAAATCAAGGTCCTAATTCAATAATGGCATAGGGAATTGATATAGATTAATAGGTGGGAATCACCTTGGATTCTACCAATTCAAAAGAATTATTAGATACCCCTTCAAAGTAACTTATTCCTGATAAGGAAACCCTAGTTACTACACCTTGATGGTTACACAATTTAATTAACAAGAAAAGGAAAATAGTTCCATTTTATTTACAATTAGAGGACATGGTCAGTATATGTTTATGGAAAGCTCCTAAATCTAAAAATCTAAAAATCACTTGCAAGATAGACACTGATCCCAATATAGGAAATTGGAGTGTAAAGATAGCTCGACCAATGATGAATGATGAAGTTTAAAATCCCATAGCATGGGATTGTGTAGTGGAACAAACAAATCTTGGATTTACATCAAGAGTTATAGATGTACATCATCTTGAAACATCCACCAATAAAATATTAAATTGAACATGGTAGGATGAAAGAGATAAGAAGGAATTGGAATAAGCATTGTGCTTGATGGTCAAATACATTAATGTCATTCATAATCTAGGTCCTCAATCCATTTCTTAGTTTCCCCTATATTATATCCAAAATCTCCACTTAATAAAAAAATGCTTGATCAGAAACATATAAGTAATATGGTAACAAAAGTATTAGATGATTTGTTAGATGGGATAATATAAGAAGGAACCAAATATATTAATGGTTTAAATAATATATATGATGAAAATCTAATTACCATTGAAGATTTGAAGATACAAACCATCTTATGGGAGAAATATGAAACAAAATGGATACCTAAAATTAACCAAATGATTGAAATCTATAATTATGGTGTGATAAAAAATTTATCGGAGAAGAATGTGGAAAATTTGAATGATAGGACATTATATGTATACAAAAATAATCTTGAATGGAGAAACTCAATATCAAAACAGGGGCAGATAGAGCTTATAAAGCTAATTAAAGAGTTAACTAAATTTACTTTGTCTCTACATCATGATTTATAATGTATTAATGTAAATTATTTGAAAGATGATGGTAAACCTAAGGAAGATATAAATACTATGATACCGTCTTTTATAGAAAATATCAGTTTCATCAAAAAAATGAAAATCTTGTAATAGATGATTTTTCAAGGGTGTCAAAAGTGGAATCATTACTTCATATTTGTGTCAAATCACTTCTAAAGCATGTGGAAAAAGTAGCTAATATTTAGAAAATTAAGGAGGTTTGGAAATAGTGAATTAAACATACTACAGTTCCTAATTCTCTAGTAATCCAAGAATTCATTGTTGCATTTAAGGAATGGAAAACACAACGTGTCTCTTCTATATAGAAAACTAAATTAGAAGATTCTAATGCACCTCCTCAGTAGTGATCATGCCATTTTCAATCTTTCTATTTTTAAGTTAGATACTTTACCTAAAGGTTCTATCTTTTAAATTAGTTTTGAAAACTAAATCCTACTAAGGGTTAGAGTTTATTTAACTCCGAGTTTAAATATTAGTTACAAGTGAAAAACTATATATATGTTTCAAATGGGACATGTAAAAGGTCCAAAAAATCTAGAATTTTGTTGAAATTTGACTTTATAATGTGATGTTTCCCTCTTTATTTCTGAAAGAAATAAATAGTTACTGTAGACTTAAATCTATGTGTTTGAGTGAATGAAGATGAGTTTCTATGTGAATTCATGCTTTAAATGTGGTATTTTTTTTAATACTGAGAGTCTTATCATATAAATTTTATCAATTATTATTGGTTCACAAAATTTAGTGGTATATGTATATACTTGATGGAATCTATGTGCTTTGTCATTGAATATTTTTATATAAATAAATATTACATTCATAGTATAGTGATGTATGGATGTTAGTCTACCTTAAATGTTTCTTGGTTAAAAGTATATCCAAATGTTAGTGTAGTTTTTATTCATTAAAGATATTTAAAAAGGGAGTTGTACATCAATTTAGAGGGAAATTAATTATGATAGTTTACCCAACTAATTTTTAGTTATTTGTTTTGAAAATAATGGGTTAAAGGGTCAAAACAAACATTATCATAATAAGACAAATATGTCAACCAACAATAAGGAATTTTATCTTAGGCTTTACAGAGATAGTTATATAATTGAATAGCATGATAGATAATGATGTTAAAATTACATGGACCAATGAAGCATAATTAAATTTCACCCAAATCAAAGAGTCAATACTGAATACATCAGTGTTAATTATTCCCAACAACACCCAGCCTTTTTACATATATTTATTTGCCTTAGAATATGTTGTTTGTGTTGTTTTGACATAAAAATAAGAATGGGGAGGAGTGATCAATTTAATTTATGAGCTCCCCATCAAAAAATGTGGAATTTAAGTATACCATGATGGACAAGAAAGCCTTTCCACTAATGAAGGTGGTCAAAAAAATTAGGCACTACATTTTATGCATTAAAATCTTTGTTGTTGTACCTGATCCAATAGTAAAGGCCATGTTAATGAGAAATAATTTGGATGAGTGAAGGGGAAAATAGATGAACATCCTTAAATAATTTGACCTTGATATTTTAATAAATGATAATTGTGATACAATAAGGGTTTGATCGAGCTATTACTAAATTGGATCCATAAATCACTTGTCAACACTATACAATGGAAGATATAACCAACAATGTTTGGTATAAGGACATGGTTTACTATTTGAATAAACATGAGTGTTACAAGCATTTTAATGTTACATAGAATAGATCACTACATTTTAAGATCATAAATTTCATGATTAAATCATGTGTGTTTCATAGAAGAAACCACAAGGGCATATACTTAAAATGCCTCAAAAAATAAGAAGTAGCTGAGGTGCTTAGCGACCTCCATGGAAAGTGTCAGATTGGGAATGGTTTAGGTAATACCACATCCCACAAAATATTAAATTTAGGCTACTAATAGTTGTGCCTCTTCAAATATGTGTATTCATATGTCCAGAGCACCATAAATGCTTAGTATCTACACATAGAGAACACACTCTAATAATGCCTCTTCTACCAGTGATTGAAGCTCAACCATTTGAAAAGTGGGGCATGTATTTAATGGGAAAAATCAACACTATTTTATCTATGGGCCATAAATGCATTCTCATAGTGACATACTATTGCACTTATTGTAATAAAACTCAACCATTCAATAATTTCATAATAGACATACTGATCCAATCTCTAGAGGAACACATTGTTACAAGGTTTGGTATGCCTTACATGCTCATATGTGATAATGGGCCCATATTTTCCTCTTTTTAATTCATATAATGGGCATAAAATTACCAATTGATTCTTAAATTCTCTTCTAATAATTATATGTAATGAAATGGGCTAGTTGAATCGATGAACAAGAATTTGATAAATATAATTAAGAGGATATTGTAAAAGAATCATAGGAATTGGCATAATGTTCTAAAATTTACATTGCAGTTAGATAGGACTAGAACTAAAACTAATTTGGGTATTTTTCCTTACCTCTTAGTTTATGGTGAAGACCCTATTTTTTTAGTTAAATTGGTAATCCCTACCTTATATTTTATGATGGATTACCTAGAATAAGATGATCATATAGAGGCTCGTATCTTGAATCATATGCATTTAGAAGAAAAACATGACATAGCCTTGCTACATTTTAGTAAGAATAAAAAAGTTGTCAAACTCTGGTTTAACAAATGGTCCAAACTAAAATTATTTTGGATCTTTGATACTTTCCTATGTGGGACAAAGATCATGAAAAAAGGGATAACATAAAAAATTGTATGCCTTATGGTTAGGTCCCTATCAGATCTCCAAAATCTTGGGTGAGAATGTTTTCCACTTAAGGTGTCTAACTGGTGAGGATGTTCTATTGATCATTAATATATAATTCCTCAAACACTATTTATAGTCCTAAATAGTCTTGGAACACCTTTTAAATAACTTATTTTTCATTTTTATTTTTTGTTCTATCTTTCCTTCTCATTCCTTGTGTTAGCATAGGTTTTATTTCTTTCCTTTCTTATTTTTGTTGTTGGTATGGTTTACTATTATTCCCTTTTGGTCTAGACATTCTTATTTTTCTTGATGTTCCCTTACCATATCAATGTGTGATGAATGAATGAATGAATGAGTGTTTGAGTGGCACTAATGGAACTCTTGAGCTTAAAATGTCAAATTGTCTTTCCTAAATTCTTGCATGAATTATTGTGATTCTTTTTTCAGTTTTAGAATTATGGAGGCCTATAATTAAGAACAAAACTTGTGCATTTTAGAACCATTTCATTTTTTGTCTAAATCATAAAATACACTTAACAAATATCTAAAGATGATGAAGTATTTATTTATTTAATTTTTTCTTGACTATTATCAACTTTTTAAATTTCACTTTTCCTATGGCTTGGTTTCCAGCCCTCAATGAATAAAATGGATAACATTTTTTTAGAAAAGAAATAAAATTTAAAATGAAACGAAAATAAATTTAAAATTCTAAGTTTTCCTTGAAAGGGTGATTTTATAAACTCCACTGATGGGATTTATGACCTAGATATATGTGGAAGAAGGCCTTAAATAGGACCAAAGGTACATTTTTTATGGCTATAAACACATATCTCATAGCATAGAAATGCTCATGCCATTTCCCCTTACTTTTCCCTCAGAAGTTCTAAATACTTGAGCAAATTTGAATGATTGTGCATAGATGTCAAGGCTAAAATATTAATTAATCACTCCATGTACACATTGATGGTATTGTGGTAGAAAGGCAACTTAGTATGTCACATGTTGAAGTAGAATTTTATTTCTTCTTATTTTTGATTTTGTCTAGAGTGATTTTATGTAGCTAGTGTTTATTATTTGGGTGTGATAACTATATTATTGATTCTTAAAATACTTTGCAATATATTTTATAATACTTGGAATTTGTTGTTTCTTACATAACATTCCCTAATTTTATCACTAAAATCATGTAACCTATTTTTTATTGGGAGTCTAATGTTTATCCATGGAGGAGTTTAATTTTTTTGCCTACTTGGGTTATCTTCTTTCAAGTGAAAGTTACTAGGTGTGAAGGTATAATTTTTAGTGTGCTTCATGGATACACCAAGTTCACATTATAAATCCAAATTATAGACACTTATTCTTGAATTTACATTTAGGGCTTGATTGGTTTTAATGTTTGAATTTGCACAAGTTAAAGGACTAGGCTACTTTAAAACATTGCTTCAAATTACTTTTGAAAATTACCTTTTAGAACACTGACTATGCTTTTTTGAATATTATCTAACCTTTTTAAAGTGATTGCAACATTCCCCTCAATAATTTGGTGCATGAATGCTTATTTATAGGATATAATGAATGATTTTTTTAATTTTTTCTCTTATATATTGGTTAATTCCAACATCATGGACTTATATTATAATTGCCTAAGTATGATTCCAAGTGTTCAACCTACATTGGCCTTAAAAAGGGGGAGTTTATTTCAATTTTAGGTAACTTGGTCTTTATAATGCTCTATTATAAATACTAAGTTAAATATTAGGGTCTTTTAATAAAGTATTTGGGTCTCTTAAGATAGTTATTAAAGTATTTAGATCGATCGAAATATCAACTATAAATGACCTTTAGTTTTTTTAAATGGAATTCATTCTTGTTTATAAATATATTGCATTGAATAATGCTTGGATTTTGACTTAGTTGATATACTCATTTTTTTTAGGCTTCAAGGTTTTCTCTAATTCATTTGATCTTTTAAATAAATAACATGTGTTTATCAATAAAGTCTATAGATTTTTGGTGAAAATGGCTAAGTCTTTTAACCTTAGGCCCTAAGATTGTGCCATGTGGCATGATCTTGATGGATCATAGTGGTGGAAGTAAATCATGAAATTCATATAGTCCTAAGTATTGGAGCCCCAATATCATGCCATGTGACATGATACTAAAATCACAAATCTCAAGAGGCATCGATCATTCAAAAAATACCACATAGAATTCCATATGGATCTGAGCTTTGTGATGATGTGATGTGGCATCATCATGGATACCAAAGTTACAAGGACATGTTTATATGGTCTAAAGTCCCTTCAGCTCTAATCCCTATGATGATGCCATGTGGAATAATCTTAGAGACCATAGTTAGGTGACATGTTTATATGGTTAAGGGTCTCTTAAAGGCTCAATCTCCTATGATGATGCCATGTGTCATCATTATATTAGTGCAGACCTGAGAGACTCTAGTCTATGCCCATAAATCAAAGATCCCATAGATAATGATGATGTGCCACATGGACAAAATCTATAAGCTTGCTAACAAAGCCAAAAAACATCTTGATGGAGAAATAAATAGTCAAGTTCACCATAAGAAGCATAAAACACAAATTTTATGTTCCATTTAGTCATCAAGGCTATCAAAACTACAAATGGAATGTGCTTTAAATTAAGTGATGAAATTTAATACTTTGTAGTTAGAATAGTGAACATAAATGAATGAAAAGATTGTAGACTCTAAGTTAAAGTGACTATTAACATTGATTACTATCTTGGCATGCACATTTTTAGTGGGTAGTGTTAGCCAATTTATATACCATAGGATAGAATCATAAAATTCTTCCTTTTGCAATGCATATTAGCATAGTTTAAGATAAAGTTGACAAAATTAAGGTAATGGCCTATTCTAGTCTTGTGCTTGTATAGTCACTTCATGTCATGTTTCAAGTAGTTCAAGTGGTGATAGGGGTTTTTAGTGCCTTATTAATACATATTACATATGTCAAAATCATGTCATACTCCTCCTATTCCATTAAGTCCCCAAATAAGTTCCATGTTGTCTCTAAGGTCAATAAGTTATTTTCAAACCCTTCTATAAGTTATTAGCATATGTTAAATGGTCAAAAATCACTTTAAGACCCAAAAAGGGTGAAGACCACATAGAAAAGTTTTTAGAAATAACTTATTAAGAATTTTATTATGTTAAGTTAGTGGATACTTCATGATAAGTCAATTTCAAGTGTTGAAAAGTAGTTACAAGTGATTTTTAATGCTTAAGAGAGGCTTGTCATCCAATTTTATGGAGAGAAAAGACCTATTTTTAGGTGAAAATTGTTTAATATATGTATTTTTATATTCCCTAGGTCAAATCCATGTTTGGAATACATGTAAAGGTCCACTCAAGGCAGAAATTCTTCCTTTCCTCCATTGTTCCCTTGGTAAGCTAACTAACTAAATTCACATGCTTAGTTTGTACAATGAAAAGGGATTTAGGACTTTAAAATTTTACCAAAGGATGAGGTTATAATTTAATTCAAATTCATGTCCATAGTTTTCAATTTTTTTTCACCCTTCTTTATGAATAATCCTTAAGAAGATAGGGTGATCTTAAACCTTTCATAAACCCCTATGCTTAGTTTTTCTCCTTGAAATGATAGTTTGAAGGATTTTATAATTTTTAGATGGTATATATGGGGTTTAAATCTATTACATATGATTATCTAGGTATCACTTGGCATGTGTGAGCTCAAGTTAACAAGAAAACTCCACTTTTATATTTATAAGCTAGATGTCGTTGATTCTTGATTATTCTAAGGTCTTCAATAGTTGAAGGAGTGTGGATGAATGTATCCTAAAATATTTTAAATATTTTAAATTAATTTAAATTTCAATTTATTTATCAATTTCCCACTCAAATACTACCTTCTCTAAGTAACAAGTAATGGTCTTAGGTTTGAGACTGTGAGAAGTCTGCCAAGCACAAAAGTGAGTGTAAAGAGATCTATACCTCACATGAGTGATATACAAGGGTTATAATATATTTAAATAGGTATAAATATATTTTATAATATTTATATAACTTAATATGATAAAAATATGGATAATGGAAGGCCTGAAATAATAAAAATTAGACCTATAAGTCTATAGACCTATAGGTCCCTTTTTCACCTAAATTGAAATGAATCTTGCTTAAAGAGATATGGTTAAAGTGAATATATGGGTGTATTAATTATGTGAAGACAATTTTTATGTGTTTAAAATTTAAATGTAATTAAATTATATCATTTAAGACTCACTCTTTAGCCTTAACAGTTAATAAGCCCAAACAGACCTTAACAACACCTACAAGTCTGTCCAGTCAAATGAGAGATGTCTAATTATGATTGAAGGTTAAAAGTTATTAGTAAAGGTGAAATAAAATTAGAGTTAATTTAAAATACTATTAGTTTATATCCAAGTTTCCAAATCTCATGAATTGAAGATATATCTTCAAAATACAATCAAGAGAGCCCTAGGTCTCATACATACATATAGGTTGTTGGCAATCAAGAGTTGGAAGGATTTGATATCTAATGTGAATGGGTGGGAAGAGATTAAAATTGAATATATGATATACACAAAAAAATTTAAAATCACCAATAAAAACTATAACATCCCTAAACTTTTTTTCAATCCAAATAGTCACTTACAGGTTTATCCTAGGCCTAAGTAAAGAAAGGATTAGTAGGGAAGTGCTAGATAGTTTCCAAAGGATAGAGAGGATTAAAAGAGATTGATGAAAATTAAATATTTTTAAATAATATAAAAAGTTTTAATAACTTTGTTTAAATTTTTTCCATCCCCAAAATTGAAATCTAGACACCTAATACACACCTATAACCAAGAGACTTTTGGTAAAAATAGTCATGTCTTTGACAAATTTGATAAGAATAATGCAATGTTAATGGAATTTGATGACTTAAATTATAAATTATGGTGTGTAAAATAATCATAATAAATTTAAGGTTTCTCCAATTCCTTTTCATGATTTTAAATTATTATAATTTTCCATAATAGTCTATTAGGGTCTATTTTGTAGGGTTGATCACAAACCCTCATGAGAGGAATGTGTACATTATTAACCATTTGAATGAGTTTGAAAAATGTTGTATAACCTCACATGAGGTGTTAAAAACATAAATTTTTCATTTTAATCTTAAATAAAACTTTAAAATAACAACTTCAATCCTAAATTCTCTCTTCACCTCACTAAACACAACTTGCCTTGCCCGAGAAGATATTTCCTATACTCATTTATTTGTTTACCTTTTACATGGGACCAAATAATATTCATATATCATGTATGGGTATCCATAATTCCATATTTTATAATTGGGATAGATAAATAATCTATGGTCTTTATGAACCATTGTTAAGAATACAAAGTGCTTTCAGGCTGCCAAGAAGCCTTCTAATGACTTGATGAGAGAGATATGCCATCAAACACCTTAAAATGTAATGTTTGACCTTGAAATTGATATTATTAACTTAATTTACCTCATTTAAATTTTATTGAGCCATTTATTTCCATGTTTGAAGGTAAACTTATACATAATTGACCCAAAATTAATAGTTATAGGCCTAATGGTGAGTATGTAGGGTGGTGTCAAGCTTCCAAATCAAGTAAAAAGGCTTTATAGGCCTAGTATGAGGTCCTATAACCCATATTCACATTTAAAATCTATCTTAATGTGATATCTAAGCCATTCATGTTACCAAGTTGGGTCAAAAATGGAGAAATACACTTTCACATTTAAAAGGTATCTTAAGGTGATATCTAAGCCATTCATGTCACCAAGTTAGGTCAAAATGGGAGAAATGCACTATTTTTTCTAGCCAAGAAGCTTAATTGTAGAATTAAGATTATAAAAGGAGATATTACTCTCAATTAATTGAGTTTTTCCATGATTTTTTATGCCTCAAAATACCATAATCAATCACTAGAGCCTAAAAACTTATTGAGAAACCACTCCAATTGCCTCTTGAGCATGAACAAACACCTAAACTAGGGTTTTGATCATTTCTTGGCTCAACCATCTGTACAAGGTTCTATAATCCCAAATTTTCCATGGATCATGTTAATGGGGTCTTAAAATTTAATGAAACACTTATTTGTATTTTCACATGTGTGGGCATTGATTAGGGTTAAAACTCAATTTCTATGCCTAGAGGCCTAATTGAGGGCTAGTTAGAGAGAGAAAGTAGGTGGATAAGTGTAATTTCACTTGATGTCAGGTCATTAAATTTTTCATAAAGTTGTAATATCATACTAGGTACTCAAATCTATGTCTAATTTCCCAAGTTCATTTGTAGATTCTTTTACATAAGGAGATTTGTGTGTTTTGAGGGATACAAGGAATTAAGGACAAGTATAAGCTTTAGGTGCAAAATGAGATGTTTTTGAGTCTTTGATGCATTAAAAAGGGTTAAAACATGTTTTTAAATATTTATATAAGCCTTTCATGAATATATACTACCTTTATAAGGATGAAATCAAGATTTGATCCATTTGGGAAAGAGAGGCATATTAAAACCAATTGGGTTTCAAGAAACCTAAAGAGTTATGTGATGATTACCACTAAAATTTCAGTATAAAAGAGATATAAAAGGTATTAAAAGTGTTAAATAGTAATGATGATGGTATTTCATGATGATTTTATGACCAATAATTCCATTTATCTTTCCTCACAAGCCAAGATGTGTAGTTTTGAATGGTTGATGAATCATTGAAATCTCCTACACCAACTCTCTTGAAAACCATCATAAAGGATTAAAAAAAATTCCTTGAATGTATTATTAAACTATTATTCAACCTATTTATTTATTTTAACTCATTGACACTTTTCATTGTTATTTTATATGCCCTTTTCTCTCTCCTCCTCCTCTCATTCTCTATAAATGTAGCCTTGTTTAGATTTGTATGGATACATTTGCAAAGTATAGTGAATCCCTAATCAATTAAACACTTGTACTATTATTTTACATAATTAATGAATATTATTATTACCTCTTCACATTATTTCAACTAGTTTACTTATGTGATTTTTAATGAATGTTAGTATTAGTGATTGTACTCTCTCTCATTTATCATTTCTTACATATTTGCATATAGATTATCTTCTTCCAGGCCACATGGTGAGTTTGATTTAGTTTTTCATAGATTTAAAGTTTATTTTTATTAATTATTTCCCTATTTATATCTCTTTAATAACCCTCTCATTCAATGAATTCATAAAAACCTCTATGTTGAAACACTCATGCTTGAAGGTCCTTATTTTATAAGTGTAATCAAATTCAAGCCTAATCTTTATTCCTAGTACATGATACTCAAGTGGAAGGTGTTTTATCTGGTGTATCACCCCCTTATATAGGTTTATTTCATGTATTTTTTCTTCATTTTCCTTTTCAATTAATTTAGTAGTAAATCCTAATTGATACATCAATGAGAGTTAGTCCTATAAACTAGATGTTTAGTCCAACTAAAGATCACCCACAACTTAGGATCAATCCTATTGCATAGCTAAATTTGAGAGGGATTGAAACACCCTCTTAAGGGTGAAAACTTGAGCTATAATAGGTATAATTGATTAATTAACACATGATATAATAGCATTAAATATTAAATAACATGGCCTCTAACTATAAGAGCATGGTCAAATTGGTAATATGTCAGAAAATCAAGGCCATCAACTACATCTTCTAATCAATAAAGAATGTTTGTAATTTCCTAATTAATCAGTGAATTTTAATTTTAAACTCCATGGAAATATGTCTATATAATATCATATCATATGATGTAATAAGAGGATGTCATCTTATGAACTGTAAGAGAGACATTGTGCCCAGACACTTTGATTTCTATAAATTTATCACTTTTCATAGATTGATCTCTCTTTTTTATCTATTTTTAGTTTGAATACTATGTTATGAAGCCTTATAAGTAAATTAATACTATAAATATTCGTATTGATTAATTAAAAAGCATTATCTTGATACTTGGTGTGTTATTAAGGATTTTAATCATCTCTTGCTCATGTATATGGTAGTGATGAACTTCCTTTCCTCTCAGTGAGTTTCCCCATAATATTACACCATATTTTTGTTTAATGTGTGCTTTTAACTCAGTTATGGATTGGTTTTAGTGGAGTTTCTCAATTAGGAACCTTCAAATTCATTCACATGGAAACATGATACTTTTTTCTTAGTTTCCCTCCTTCCTTTTAAATTTATTTATGAGTTGTATAACTTACAAATTGGGTATCAATTAATAAAATCCAAAATTAAATGTTTATCTTAATTTCTATATCATATTATATTTATCACCATTGTAGCATTGTAGCATATATGGATGTGGTAAACTAGTAGATAAACCAGCCTCCTTCCTCTTATGAAAATCTTAGGAAGCTTGATTTTAGTTGAAGGCTAGAGTGTGATAGTGTTGTTATTGTAAAATTAAAGCTCTTGATTAATGTATACTATTAATAAACCCTTCATTTTAGTGTGTAAAATAGACCCCTTATGTGGAATGTCTCAATTTAACCAACTTAGTGAAGACTAACATACTGAGGTGTGATACATTTAGACCTTGGGGAAGCATTTTAATCACAATATATTCTTCATTTTATGATAGGTAGTGATTAATAATCCATACCTATTGTTTATGTGTCAAAACAATGATTAACACATACTTTATTAATCAATCTAAATTTTTATCTCTCAATCCATTTGGGGTTTGAGGCAAAGGGGACCACTTAAGTAGCTTATAAATACTATAAGAATGAAATATAACTTCTAAATAGAACTAATAACATAAAAATGAAAGGTGTGAACAATTTCAAAGGGGGGTATAGTGATAAATAGTTAACGACATTTATCAACTAGGTCTACAACAAGGTATAATGAGTGGTTTGGATCATGGTAGGCCAAATAGAGGTGTCCCATATCACTTGAAAAACATTGCACACATAAAATTCCCTATCCTAAAATCCAAAATTTTAGAATATAATAAATATAAATGATATCAATCCGCACAACCAACACATAACATATCCAAGGCATCACATATAAAAGGTAATAAACTATTAAATATCATTTAAACATATGTACATTTAAATACATGCTTAAGGACACCAACTATAGTGTATGGAGTTAATATGCATCATAATGAACACCTAAAGAACACAAGTAAACTTATAGCAATGCATAGAATAATCATATAATATAAGCATAAAACTATTCTAGTGTAAACAATACATAAACATATAATAATATAAAATATATATTTCTCAGTCAAAAGGACTCAATAACATCTTGTGTCTCAATAACACATAAGGTAGGTCTTAATAAGATGTCTATAAAAAACCAAATGTTTATAAATAATAATTATGGAATTAGGGATCTCACACCCCATTCCCCTTATGTAGAACTCCTCCTATAAGTCATTAATGGTCAAAAGTCTAGTTTAAAATATTTTATACAAATCATTAGGAATCTTCCTAACTCAAATCAATAGTCTGTCTAAGTTAAAAATCACTAGTCTATTATACAAATCACATGGTGAAATTCAATACACTAACATATCCAATTTCACAATATAACCTATATCCATCAGTCCCATATTTAGGATGGAACACATGATGACATTTAACATTGAAATTAAGGCTAAGGATCTAATTGTCCTTATAACCTCTATAGAAGGAACGAGTGATACAATACCTAAAAGTCATAAGCTTACCACATCCACTAAACTAACAAGATAATTTTCACATACTATTCCCATACTCATTCAAATAAATAGGTACATAATAAGTTTCATCAAAAAAATACATATCAATAAGTAGAGAATGTACCAATCCAATCAAGGATTAACAAAACAAATTAGATAAACAACCCAACTCAATTCATAAAGGAGAAAAAAATCAATGTTAATAAACCCAATATAATCCAAAGAATAATAAAGGTGTAAATTAATAAATAACCCAATTCAATCCAAAACTAAAGTAATAAATAAAATTAATACCTCCAACAATACATAAAGTTGTGAAATAATAAATGGATACATAGACTCAAAATTCATAGTAAGGAAAATGACAAAAGATGATTCCAATCAACTTATAAATCCAAATCAAGAACTTAAATAATTTCAAGGTTTTTTACATCACATAGTAAAATTTCACAAGTTCAAATACAATAATATTTAAAAGTGGCTCTAAAAGACCAAATTAAAGAGTAGGCAATTAACAAATCATCAACTATAAACATAACTCTTCAATAACCTCATGTGACATGAATAAAACATCGTAACTCCAAGTTTCCAAAACCACCACACACTTACCAACATTTTATATGGTAATTAACACAACACCCCAAAAAAGAGGAAAAATGATTAAACCACATGGAGGCATTGAGTCATTCCATATATACAACTTCACTAGCCAACATGAATCAAAAGTTACCAATATGGTAAGGCTAAGGAATTCTATCAAAATAACACTAAAGAAATAAATATTTGATCAAAAGGAGGCTTACTTAACATCATATAAGATATAATCCAGTTAATGGACTTATAATGATGTCACTATATGGTGAGATACTATCAGCTTATATCTTTACTATCCTAGTTATAAAAAATTAAAACCTCTCCCTCAAGCCAATGGAATATATGGAACATATATCCATCACCAAAATATTAACACATAGGAATTTAAAAAATTAAAAAAACTACGCTTTTCTATTATGAGGAGACTACCCACCACTCAAAGGTGGTTCCAATCCTTGAGGTGTCTTCCAAAATCCCCTCCCCTAGAATTTACATTCAAAATACATAAAAATTAAACTATAGATGCACACTTTCATAGTTAAGAAACATCATATTCTTTCATAACACCCACTACACAATGCATAAGTGGCCCTTAGTGAACTTTCTTAATAAGAAAAATGTCTAGCCATCACTAAGGATGTTCAATATAATGTGATAAAAAAAGGTTATATAAACCTTTGTTCATGAACTCATTAAATATGCTAGTAGTTACCTATCAAACAAGGTACACAATAATAACTAAAAAATATTGGTCATAATGGCCATAATAATGCTATAGGTATAGGTGCTTCTAATGACACACACTCCTACCACAAATCCTTAAATAAAAAAGGGTCCTCAAAATAACATACCAATTTCCAAGACTCATATGTCTTATCCATTATATTACCCTAGAACTCAATCCCTCTAAATTGAATCTAAAATCATATGCTCATGACATTCTTAGAAACTCAAACAACAATTGATGAAAAACTTGTGAGGAAGGGGAAAATAAATCATACAAGGAGTCAATTAATAAAATACACTCCTAGATATTTAAGAAAAATACACCACTATAGAATTCATCCTCATCCAACAAATTTTCAAGATTCAAAGATGTGTAATACCTACAATACTCATCAAACCATACTAAATGTGGACCAAACTTCATAGTCCAAATAATGGTATGGTGTGACTAAGAAACAAGGACTAAAAACTTGGCATAAGCATCCAATATGGTACCACATGACACTAGATAGTATATGAATTTTCAAAACACATACTATCAGAAGGGATGCAATGGGAAAAAACAAAAAGAGAAGGTCACCTCAAATGGTTGACACCCTCCATAATTTAGATACCACAAATAATGCTAAAAAATAAGTTATAGGAAACTATCATATAAGCTAATAAAAAAAATAGAGAAAGACAAAGTCCATTCACCACAAGGATAATTTGAAATAAAGTGACCCACATGAGGCTCCCTATAAGGGTTATCTATGTGGTATCACTAGTCCATCACATAAGGTGAGGACCAAATCTCACAACAGTCACATGTACATGTATAGGTTTGAAGTGGACACCCATGTGAAACACTATGAATATATCAACCCTTTATGTGTTAAAATTATGTCCCTGAGTTTTTATAACCCTCAGTGGTCCATAAAGACAAGGATTTTAGTCTAAAGAGGGGGAAGCCCAAAATATTCCTAGAATACTTATAAGACAATATTCAAAAATTAAATTAAATATAATGGATTCATTAAATCATTTTGAAACATTATCATCACTCAAGGTGAGAGAACACTAATAAACCCTCTAGTACACTCTATTTTAGTGGTAAAAATTTTTGATTGAAAAAGGAGTCACTAAACCTAGAATGGCCCATCTAGATGAGATCAATCTCTATGGTTTTAATAACCTAAGATAAACCTATCAAATAACTCATCTCATAAGTCCTCCAATGTAATATACATATGACAATGGTCATGGTAAATTTCCATTGACTTAACACATAAGAATTCTCAAGAGATAACAATCGTTGACCCTTTTAGCCATCTAACTTCCTAACACCTAGTTAGAACCTTATTTAAAGTCTTTATCAAATTTAATCTATTCAATTATATGGGTGGATGTCCAAAAATCCTAGAATGGGTATCTCAAGTTTAGAGACCAAAAAAAGAATCCAAGTGTATGTTACTTGGCCAAAGATTCCATAGCCCAAGTAAATATTCATGTGTATTAATTTGACCTCCTCAATGAGGTGTGACACCTAAAAAGTACACACATTAGCTAGTTATATAATAAGTGGAATTGAATAATGATTCCCAAATATCTCATTGTAGAAACCATGATCTAATACCAAAATGTCATGCCCAAAAATTTACATAATAAAAACACACACAAAAAACATGCCATTTTTCTAAGAATGTATAGTTCACATCCCACACAAATGTATTTACCATTGGTCATTATATAATGTATCACAAGATTCAAAATGCATCTAAACAAATTTTTATGCCTAAATGTCATTTATTATCATTCTTAATTGGTCACATAATCATTACACAACCATGTTGGGCCCCACTTACTCTAAATGTCCTATAGGTTATCAATAAGCCAACAAATATATAACCTAGCCTAATAGATCCCATGAACCCAAGGCCAAAAAATAATGTTTGATTAATTCAAGTATGGTTTGATCAACCTTTAGCTTAAAATTACTAACTAACTCTTTGAGGTACTTAAAAGCATCTTTGGGTGAATCTAACCAATCCCAAGTCTCTGTTCACACTTAATTAATAAATAAAACTCAATTTTGGATTTAATTCAAATTCAAGGAAGGTGATCAAATAAAAATCATATAGTCCCAATATGACCTTAGAGGAGTCTAAAATTCCCAAAAAATCCCTTTGAGGATGGATCATTCCATCTCAACTATTGCATCGATTTAACCTCAAATATTAGAATTGGTCAAAGGTGAAGAAGTCCTAGAAATCCTTATGGAATTCAATAGATACTTCAAATAATAAATTAAGTCACATATTTATATTTTATAATGGATGGAGGAGGTGTTGAAGGATGACTTGTCCATAGTCATCCCTCCTCTCCTTCCTTACCCCTAGATAATTTTTATTTATAGGGTCTCCAAGATTTTAATTTATTTATAATTGTTTATTTTTAACATATGGTTTGATACATGTATGAATGATTTTTTTCTATAGGTACCAATATTTTCAAAAAGGTTTGAGGAGGTTTTATCCTCCCAAAGTTTCCAAAATAGTCTTAGGGACTTCAAGTCTACCACAACCATTAATGGATTTCGTCAAGGTTAACAATTAAATTTAAGAAAATATTTAGTTTTAAGAATTAAATTTTGTATAATATTAAATGTGACTCAAAAATATAATGGCTCCCATTTTGGTTCAACCCATTTTAGGGTTCCCAAGATCCTTTGATAGCCAATAAGGCCCAAACATGCCTCTTAGGACAAAACAAGTACAAAGTGGAAATTATGAAGTTTAAAATATCAAAAAAACACCCAAGTGGAATGGGAAAAAAATTAATGGGTTTTAATTTTTATTTTCCCTACCTCTAATCCACTAAGTATCTGAAATCGTAGTTTCCAAAACATGTTTACTAGGTTGCAAGGAGGTCTAAGACATAGCTAAGTAAAATTGGTCATAAATTAAAAAATACACATTTGTAGGTATAAAAAATTACTCTATAAAAAATATAATTAAAATTTTATGGGGTTCACTTTTAATTCCATCCCTCCTCTATTCCATTGAGTCAGCACAATTTAAGGACAATAGTCAAGTACCCAGGTTGAAAATAGTTCTAGTTTTATTTTTTTGTTTTCAAGTAGAAACTTTACAAAGTCTAAATTTTAATTGTAATAATAATTAATTTATTTTTTTTAATTTATAAAAAAAATTATCTTGGTGTTTATTTATACCTATTGTCATGTCTTAAGTATAATTTAGTGGTTATGTGGATGTGTGGCTATAATATCCATACAACCAACCTAATTGTTGGTTGCTCACATGCTAATGATTGTAAATAGTAGTTTTATCTAACTAATATAATTTACTACCAGACCTTATGGGATTAAAAAATATATATTTTGGTCCCATGGGATACCAAAAATTAACTTTGGACAAAATCCATTTGACAAGTGCCATTTTCCCTTTAAAATGGCATGTGTCTAACAAAAACTACCCTATAGATAGTTGAGATTAAAAAATTCATGTCTAGAGCACCATAGGTCAAACACTTAAAAAATTAGTGGTTTTGGTTTTATATCTATCCAATATTATGATAAAATTGATTCAAGTACATAAATATATTATTTTATGTGCCAAATAATTATATAAATTGAAGGAAATTTATAAATGAGATATAAAGGTTTTTAGACCAGAAACTTTAAAAATTAATATCGATTCAATAACTATGAAAAATTTTAGATAAGTTAAATAAATTCCAATGTTAATATTATTTAATATTAAAATATAAATTATGATAAATTTGAATGCTTTTGAGTGCTTAAAAATTAATTGAATATAGCTTACCTTGTATGGCTTCATGCTAATTAATGCATTTAGTAATTTTATAAAAATTAAAACCATTATTTTCAGCCAAATATAAAAATAGAGAGTTATAAATTTCCACAATAGAATATACAATTGGAAATTTATCACAAAATAATGATTTATTTTTTTTACAAACTGATACATTCTCTAAAAGGAGCTTGCAAGTAGTAAAGGACCATCATGTTAATTAAAAAAACTTATTAAAATTTTCATTCCAATATATAAATATTATTATCTAAAATAATATAATAATCAAGAATCTCAAATATCAAAAACATTTGTTTATATGATATGCAAAAAAGTGTTGATCAAGTTGCCTTCACATGGACTCCACATGCAATTTTAAGGCCAATCGAAAGAGGGATCATCTCCCATCATTTTGTTATGATAAGGTGGCTACCTATTCAACCCCAATATTAATACTCCTATCTCTAATAATAACCACGTCATGATTTAAGGTGGACAATTTTATGAAATGGATGTTTAGATAATAACAAAATTAGACAAGGAATGATCACTATAAATTATGCATCTAGGAGTTTATAAGTTCAATTAGGAAAAGGAGGCTTCCATTCTCCAAAAATAGCATAAATATAAATTAAAACATAATTTAAAATGATAAAATATCACAAGGAAGATCTAAAATTTTCCTACACAAATAGGGATGTTGAATGAGAAAAATAACATAGGGATAACTCACCCTTGTTCTACCATCTATTGGCCATGGGAGTACATAAACACCTAAAACCATGTAAAATAATAGGTAATATGGAATTAGGAGGTCCACTATCCATTAATTATAATTTAACTACATAATCAAGCATCGATAATTTAGTCCACTTACCATTACAAATAATTAGAAGGTCCTCAAGAACTATGGCTCCACCAACTAAATAACAAGCATGCAATTACACACACAAGGCAAGAAAATTTCACACCTATTTTTATAAACTAACATAGTCATATTTAAACAATAAATATATTTTAAAATATCTAATAATATTATAATGGATTTTACATATCCAATGCCCAAGTTAATAATAAAACCAACACATTGGACATAATCATAACCATGGCAAGCAATGATAAAAATAGGGTAGGCCAAGTGGTCCTATGCCTCTTGAAAATGAGAAAAATCAAAAGGAAATAATAAATATAAATTAAAATAATTAATTAAAATGGAAATGGAATCCTATCTTAGTTTCTTATTTTATCCACTCAAGAACACCTCTAACAAGCTTGGGTAATGTCTAAGTTCCTCCTTCTCTATGTTATTCCTCAAACTCCTCCTATTTCTCCTTCTCTTCTCCACATCCTATTTTCTAAATTTTAAATGAGAAACTAAATTCCTCTCAAGGAAGGTTTTCCTTCCTCATATAGTCCCAACTCTATTATTTACAAATCCAATGTGAAGGTGACATGTGTCCTTTCCCATTCCTTAGCTTATGGTCAAAATGTCTTCCTCCTCCATGACTCCACTTACAAGCCCATATGGGAAAGAAATCAATCCCATAAATCAATAAATGACCTCACTCTCTTATTCCATAAATGACACATAGGTTTCCTCAAAATTCCTCTAATGTTCCTTTAAAGACTCTCCTACCTTCATATTGGTCCAAGGGTAAAAACATCAACCCAAAATATCTAAAACATATTTTATGACTCACCCTAAAGTTGGTTCTCTCAATCCATCAAGTTAATAATGAAATAAATACTTTTAAATATAACTCATGAGGTTAATAATGAAATTTATTAATAATTTACAAGGGGGTAAATAGTGGTAAATGGTTAAGGACATCTATGATTCTAACTATGTCCACAACAAGGTATAAGGAGTGGTTTGGATCATGGTAAAGTCAAATAGACATTTCACCACTAGAGACCCATGATGTTATCATGCCCAATGTAGTCCTAGTTCCCTCATTGGCCTTATTTTACATATACACAACATTCCACACTTAAATACCCTACCCTTGAATCCTAATATATATAATATAAGCAATGAAAGTGATCTCAATCCAAATAAAAATCTCTCAACATATCCAAGGCATCGATTATCAATGTTAATAAACTAATAAAAATCATTTAAACATATGTATATTTAAATACATGCTCAAGGAAAATAAATCTAGTGTATGGAATCAATATGCATCATAATGAATAAACAAAGAGGACAAGTAAATGGATACCAATGCATAGAATAATCATCTAGTCTAAGTACATAACTATTATTGAGTAAGTAATACATAAACATATCATAAAATAAATAATATATCTCAATCATAAGAACTCAATAACATCTCATGTATCAATAACACATAAGACACATTTTAAGAGGATGTGTGTAAAACATCAAATTGTTTTTAAGTAATAAATTTGGAATTAAGGTTCTCTCATAACTATAAACTAAATAAAATAACTATACCGAGCTAGCTGATGTAAAAAGAATTAGCCTCGATCAATCTAGTTGATATAGTATAATCACAAAACAAATTGTATCAAGTTGGTTGATGTAGTTGGAAGGAAAATATGAACTATATTGGGCCATCCAATGGAATTTTTAGTAAAATTAGAATTATATTGGGTTGATTGATGTAGTTGGAAAAAGGCACATAATGGTATTAGGGTAGGAGATATAGTCTTGAAAGTAAACAAACTATTAAATTATGCAAATAATAGTAAATGAATAAATTAAGAAAGTATTACTAAGTTAGGTTTATTTAATTTATAATATCTTAGATTTATTGATCTTATTAATAAATAGTGAACAATTCCCAAAGCACATAGACTATGGAGGATTCCACCATCTTGTAGCTTCACTATCCCATCCCTAAGTTATGTTGAGAGTAACTTTATGGGCTAACTGCTTACTAGTGCACTATAAGATCAAATGGCTAAAAGAGTTATTATTAGTTTGAATTTAAAAAATTAGGTGATTTTGATATATTGTGAGGCATGTGGAAGATAAATTCCATCTATAGTGTTATCTAATGAATTGAGTATTGGATCAGTATCTCGCACACTATGGCTTAGTTAAAAATGGTGACCAATTTTCCTAGAATGAAAAAAATGAGTTTTAAAACTATCAAAACACAATTTGAGGAAGACAAAAAAATATATATAAAGATGACTTAGATTGAAAGTCAAATATACAACATACTATTTTATCTTTTTAGGGTTTTACCTATGTAAATCCTAAATTAGATTAAAGGCATAAGTTGTCCAAATTAGTGAGATACTACAAAATAAATAACCATTAACTCATTATATATTTTTAAATATTTTGACTTTATAAAAATAGTAATAAATATTCACAAATAGATATTTATCTATAAAATGACTATCACAAAAGATCTAGGTTTTGAAAATTAGGGTATAGATAGATGTGAGTGTCATCAACAAGGTCCCTAGGTTTGATTCTTCATTGAAAAATATTTCTTGACCTATACAATAGTGCCATGTTATTCTAGTGTCTTAAAAATGGTGTTAGTGTCCTCTTTGTAGGATTTTTCCTATTTTCTAAGATCACCTATGCCTTTGTTTATGGGTTCTATTCCTACATGCATTAAACTTGAAACTCTATATTATGCCTAGAATATATGTTTTAGTATACAAACCCTAATCTTACTTACAAGTATATCATGAGCTAAAAATGTGTGTTTATTAATAAGATAGAATGGACATCCTCAACACCCTACTCTAAATCAATTTTCCTACATACCAATACTTTTAAGGAAGGATCAAGCCTGATATAGTTCTCCCACCTAATGCTTGGTGTAAGTGCAAGTGAATGTTAGAATGATAGTGGTCTTGAATTCCTTGAATATTATTGAGATTGAAAATAATTAAAATATAGGTTTGTGGAAGTTTTATATGCTATTATGCATAAGTATGGCATAATAGGGATCAATTACCTTGATTTTTCTCAACACGTTTCTTATTTGAATAGGATTTTTACATCTATTTTCCATCTAATGGATAGAGGTATAATAGTCTTATATTTATAGTGATCCATAGCTTATGTGGATAATAAAATGTAACTAGGTCGACCTCAATAGGGGCACACATTTTAAAATATATTCATTAAGGAGAGTGAGGGCAAGGGAAACTAGTGCCAAGTTGGGGACACTAGAACCATATGCCTTTAGTTTCCTTAATGTGGTTCTAGTATCCAACAAGTAGGTTGTTAGGCATAATGGGTTAAGATCTAAGAATGTTGTTTTGGGACTATGTTTGAGTTGATAGAAGTTGTATGTGGTTTGCACAATAGATGGAAAGGTGTGATAAAGGCTCTAGGATAGGTATAGGGCTAAGCTAAGAATATGTTATCTCAAGCAATGCTCTTAGAATACAAATAGACTTTTAGGTGATTACATTTTCCCTCCTTATTTTAGAAATGTAGCAAAGTGAAATGAATAGTATAAAATAAAAATAAGTGTACCTAGAATTACCTAGGAAGTAAAGCCGGTGTAGTTGAGTCTAAGTATGAAAAAATGGCTCTCAATATATGAAACATGATCTAAAGTAATGATATTTAATGAAACATGCAAAAATTAGTTCTTACTTAAGGAATTATAGAAAAAAAAGACTATGATGAATAAAGTAACTGAGCAAAGCTCAATAAAGAGTTGGAAAAGAGGAAAAGAACCAGTACACCTCATTAGGTACATGAACCAATACATGAACCTGGTGATAACATGTGTGTCTGCATGTACATAGTAATCAAATCATTAAATAGATTAGATTGAGTTGATAGCTTGCTCAATCCTCACATGTAGGTGGCTCAAGAACTCAATTAGGCTATAACTCTATCATTGCCCACCTGTGGGAAGTAAATGAATCTAAAACTAAACTATTCAAATTGTTGAAAGTATCTAACTAGGTATATCTAACTGTATATGTCAAATCTACAACCACTCAAGTACATTAGGTGGCTCTGGGCCACTCAAAAGTGCCAACCACTACAAATGGAGTAAGGCATGAAACTAGTGATAACATGGAATATGATAGAAAGTGTATATAGTTAAATAATGACATAGAGTTTTCCATTCCATATGATGAAACTATATATAATTGAGCATATTGAAACTATGTGCTTCACACATGCCCCAAATATAATATCTGAGTATACTGATTCTAGACCAAGTATGTAATAATTATATCTATGTATCTAAACTGAATATGGGAGTGATCATGCCATGCATGATGCCCCCAATCTAAGAAATTGTTATGAATCTAAGTTAAAAGGAGTCTATCTAAGCTAAGTCTAAACATTCCTATTAAACCCTATATCTATGCAAATATATACTATACCAGGTGTATTATTATGGCTAATATGAACTACCTTAAAATTAGGGCTAGTAGATAGCAACACCATGTTGTGGATACTAGTTGCACGTGGTTCAAGTGTCCCAATCTAGGTGTTAATTTCTATCTAGTCCAAAATCTAAATGATTGAACTACTTTTTGAGTCCTTAGTTTTTCATGTGTTTGACCTATGCTTGATTTTTGAAACCGAGTCTCTATGTTGAAAATGATCTATGAATAGTATTGTAAGAGCCTGATATCGATGACAAAACCATGTGAATTACCCCTTTTTTAGGGTAGTTGTGTAACATGTGCAAGAAATGTCCTCAAAATAAGTAACTTTTTAAAATGTGTTAGATAGATTATATATAATAAATTTATGATATTCCAATTCAATGTGTAAACATTACATCAAAATGTAAAAGAGTCTGATCATAAGTATGTAATATAAGATGTATGTTGTATCTAGCATTGCACAAGGGTGTCAATCTAGATGTAATCAATGTGTATAATATCAAATATGATTATCTACCTAGGGGCATGTGTCATGATGTCCATCATGACACCCAAGTAGGAAGGGTATATGCATGAGGTCCCTCATGGCATCAAAAATTGGTATGTGTAAAAAGAAAAGACATGTGTCATGGTGAAGATGCATATAAGAAAGAATACATACAAAGCACATGAGGAATGCAAAATTAGGACAAGGGGTAATAATACAATGGATATGGGTACATGTCACTAAATATAAGAATAAAATACATACAAGAACATGTTTAAATGTCCACATACACAATTTGGCTTACAGACACATAAAAGGACATGTTAAAATGTCTACATATACAATAAGGAAAGCACACACAAGGGACATTGAAACATGTCCAAGGCATACATGAATAAAAGTGGCATAGACTTAAATAGTAATGGCATATTCAAATTCCTTTGAATAGAAGAACAATATGAAACACAATCAAGTATAAAATAGAAAATATAGGAATGAAATCATATATAACTATGTAGTATAAATATGTGTAAATTCTCTAGGATTTACATATCTTAAGTCTAAACTAGGAATAGTTGGCAAAATTTTAGCATGAATAACAATGATCCATATCAATATATATTAACACATAAACTAGAATATATAAAATGTAAGGATATAACCTGGGAGTAAAAATTGTTTATGAGATGCCCCTAAGTGGGTAGATGTATCAAATGAATAAACTTGGATTGATGTATATACCTCCAATGGGTAGATGATAGCAAGTCTAGATTAGTGTATTAGACCAGAGTTCTATATGTAATCCTAAAGCACTCAACAAGAATAATTGAAGCATGTATATATGATAAAAACTAACTAAACTAAGATAATTAGCATATATAATGTCTACAATTACAAAATTTGTAAACATATCAATGAATACAATCTATAAATTTTATGTTTTTTGAGTAATATTTTAATGTTTTTTTGTATTTTGACATGCTATATTGTTTTTTTTAATTTTCTAGATACAAGATATGTATAATTAAATGAAAATAAACTATGTACAAGTGGAGAGAGAGAGAGAGAGAGAGAGAGAGAGAGAGAGAGAGAGAGAGAGAGAGAGAGAGAGAGAGAGAGAGAGAGAGAGAGAGAGAGAGAGAGAGAGAGAGAGAGAGAGAGAGAGAGATAATGGAGTATGTACAATAAGTAGAAACCACACTAACTAATGAATCTCATGGGAGACTCATTACCACCATGATTTGTGTCAAATAATAGAACTATAATTGTGTATATGTTGTGTGAAAGGGAAACTATGAACCCATAATCTAATGTGCTAAGTAATCTATGTCTGAATCTACCTATGAGTGATGCTATGAATTTGTGGCACTAACTATGATGCCCGATGAACTATAGGGGTCTTAGGAACCCATTTGGTAGAATAAGTTGTAGGAGACATAGGTGCCCTATGCTAAGAACCCATAGAACCAAATAATATTGATCTTAGCATAACTTGAGTATATGAAGGTACCCTATAATCTATGACATATATTTGATGTAAGGGTTTCTCTAATAATTGTCTCTATGGGAGAGTATGAATACATGTTGATAGCATAGGATTAGATCTCACCTTTAATGGTAGCTCTACTAAACTCTATGATGTATTTATAGGAGTTAAACTCTCATTTATAGTTTATAACCATTTAATATTTGGTTATGGTGTTAAAACTATAAGTAGTGATTATGTTGGAACTATAATTACAAACTATGTTGGAATCACCTATGGGATGGGTAGAGGATACTCATATGGGACACCCTCAACTTTAACCACCTAATTTTCATATATTTAATTTAGGCATCAATTTACTATAGATGGGTTGGCTCAGCTATACTATAACCATGGCCTAGCTAATAATATATCAAATATGCCTGTACTAGGTACCACTAAGAACTGAGTGACTATGTGTGCTAGTCTAACCTATAATGGAGGCATAATCTCCCTAATGGAGCTCTGAACATGGCCACTAAAACCACTAATTAATATATATATATATATATGGGTAAAATATCCCACTCTATGTAGACCAAGTGTTGTAATAGTTTTATAATGCATATGCTTATGCTTAACCCATTATCAAACATAACACTCTAGATAGGATGTTGTTTCATGTATGCTCATATGAAAAGTGCATATAGATCTATATCATCATCCACAATATCATACTCTAAGAATGTGATAAGTGGTCTAGGTGTCACTATAATAAATTACATGCCAATAATCTTATGTAATGGATGTATTTCCTCTGTAACTATTTGATATGAAGCTAGTGGTGGATATGCCTAATATGTATAGTGAACACCTAATGTGCCACTTGCCTCATTCAATGTATGCTTTGGGAATGGATTTGAAAATACATTTAGTGCCTTAGCCTCTATTTTTTTTGGTTTAGTGACTTTTTAGGTGTACCCACATCAATAATATTAGCCTTAATTAGATCTTATATCTTGTGTTTTAGGTTGATACATCTATTTATTGTATGGCCTAGTGCCCTATGATACTCACAGAGTGAATTAAAATAATATTTATTTTGAAGAGGCCATGTCATATCAATATCTTTAATGGGAGGGATAAATGTGACATTACATTCAAATAGCTATTATAAAACTTGTGCTAGTGACTCTGGAAGGTTAGTGAAGTCTCTACACTAAGGAGAAGATAAAACCAATCTAGTAAATGGCTCAAAAGTTGCATTAACTATGGAATTTTGATCACTTTTATTCTTTGTGGCCCTTACCTTGTATCAATGTTTTTTTGGACTCTTTATAGTTAAATCTAAACCATTTTTATACTTTAGTTTTTCCATTGATAAGAGATTAACCTCTCTTTTTTTGACTGTGGCACAAATCGATAAATATAAGAATCTTATTAAACAAGATAGCTTCATGTAATGATGGCAAGAAACTTTGTTTAAATATGTCCTAAATCTCTTTATTGGCCACTTTTGGCCTACATATGGATTTTTTCCTAAATGGATCAGTTTTTAGAGGTCTTGATATGGAGTGATCAGCTGAGAAAAGTTCTTGATTGAGTAAGTGATAAAATGGCTTGGAAGTAGGTCTAGGATTGCAAAGTTAAAAGGATCAGTACGTTATCATGGTGATCATGACCTATATGGACATAAAGAAGGTTTCAGAAGTCTCAAAAAACTCATTTTGAGCCTTGAAATTTCAAGCTCAAGCCTAGAATGACCAGACCATCATGGCACATGACATAGAAATGAATGAGTTAGCTTGATTGTGCATTTAATAAGTTTACTTAGGAGGCCTCTCAGAACCAAAATATCACATGTACATTATTTTTTTCATGACTCAAACATTATCTTAAAATTTAATGTCTTCATGAATTTTCTATCTCAATATCTAAATCCTCAAAGTTGAACAAGCAAAATGAAATGTGCATGGGGATATCAGGTTAAAGTTATAGTAATTAACCATTTGGATTTAAAAATCATTAACAAGTAAGATGTGAATAGGTACATCAAGTTTAGGCCTCATGAAATATCCATTTATATTCATAATAAGATCTAATAGATCACATTAAATCATGCATTAAAGATCAATGATGAGTGCCCAATCAATGATGTTAGTGGGTCCAGAAGATCCAATGAAGCATGCTAAATCATTCATCAAAGATTAATATTGAGATCATAACCAGTGGGTCCAAGATAATCAATGGAATGTGATCCATCATACCAAATAAGATTAATTATAATCAAAAGGTTAATAATTTAGTGAATCTCAAAGATAAATGCAAAGTTTCCAAGTGTCACAACCATGGTAACTGTCAGGTAAATTAATAGGAAACATTTGAGCTATGAAAATGAAGATCTATGGTACATAAGAAAGTAGATCTAATGGTGCATATTCAATCATGAGGAAGTTGATCAATAGTGAGTGAGAGGTTAATGACTCAGTGGATCTTGTAGATCCAATGGAGTGTGTTAGACCATGTAGATTCAATATTAATGGTTGACATTAAAAGTTAAAACCAAGAGACTTTAATAGAGAAAAAATGTGACCTAAGGTCAAACTAGGGAAAATATTTCAAAGGATGCCATTTAAGTTTAATCAAGACCTCTGTTGGAGGATATAATGCATGTAGACTTAGTTTTCTTATGGTTTGAATGTCATTCCATGAAGGGATATCCTCATGTGTAGTGGCTTCTCAATTCCCACAAAGATCAGAGGTAGAATAGGTCTATTTAGACATAATATAGTTCAATAATGATGTTATGCAGTCTATAAGATCTTCATGGATATTAACTATATTAAAATTAATAAATGGATTGGTTTTCAATCTAAAATATACCTATGCTCAGGTTTGGATTAGGGTCAAATGTGTAGGAGTGTCTTGTCCTTGGACAAAGCTATAACTTCAACAAATGGGTACATATAGCCACAAAAACTAGAATTAAGGATGGCTCTTTTAATTCCATGATATGAGGAATTTTTAATCATAATGAAATCAAGTTTCATGACCATGGTAACTATTGGGTAAATCAATCATACATGTTTGAGCTATGCAAAGGAAGATCCATGGTGTACAAGAAAGTAGATCCAATCATGCACATTTAATCACAAAAAAGCTAATCGATAGTGAGCAAGAGATCAATAAGTCAATGCATCCCATAGATCTAATGGAGTGTGTTAGATCATGTATATTCAAGATCAATGGTTGACATTAAAATTCAAATCTAGGAGACTTCAATAGAGAACAAATGTGACCTAAGGTCAAATTAGGGAAAATATTTCAAAATATGCCATTAAAGCTTAGTTGAGACCTTTGTTGGATGATACAATACATGAAGACTTAGTTTTCTTATGGTTTGAATGTCATTTCATGAAGGTAAATCCACATGTGTAGTGGCACCTCAATTCCCATAAGGAGTAGAGGAAGAATAGGTCTATTTATACCTAATACAATTCAAGAATGATGTTATGTAGTCTGTAAGCTCTTCATGGATATTAACTATAGTAAAACAAATAAATGGATTGGTTTTCAAAAACCTATTCTCAAGTTTTGAGTAGGGGTAGATGTGTAGCAGTGTCTCATCCTTCGAAAAAGCTATAGCTTCAACAAACAGATACCTATAACTACTAAAAGTAAACTTTAAAAAGGCTCTTTCAAGTATATGGATATGAGGACTTTATCCTGATAATGAAAGCAAGTGGAGATGACATAGAAGATAAAAGCGAAGGGATTTGATGATTGGATAGTATAGTGGAGAATTTATTTCTTCTCAGAACCTTTTAGTCTTAATTGGATCAAAGATGGTTCATAAATCAGGAAGGATGATACCTCAATTAATGATCATGAATGGCATGCTCCCCCTCTCTCTCCCTTTTCTCCTATATCTCTTCTTCTTTTCCATTTGTAAACTCTCTCACTTTTAATAATAAATTCTCTCTCAGTTATGGAAGATTAGAGACTCTCATTTGATAAGGTTAGAGCTTGTCAAAAATTTTATGAAATACCTCTTAAATCAATAAAATATTTCTTTACCTATCTCTCCCCTTTAAATTGTGTTTAGCAAATATTGTGCATGATGGTATTATGAAGGATAATATTCCATGCCCATTGTCCCTCTTTCTTACCCATTTATAGGTGTCTTCATGTTTATTTTAGGTCTAAGTTAGTGTTCTTTCTATCATTGATGCCAACTCTTAGTGAGTCTTAGAATTTCTCTTTGCCTTCATTTATTACTTCTTGAACCTAAACACTTATGCAACTATCTAGTTTTGTGAGATTGTGTGAGATAGCATTGTCATATTATTCCTTAGTGTTTACTTCATTCTTATGTGAGTTCTCATTTAAATATTGTGCATCACCCTTTTATATTTCTATGTGACCCTTTACCCTTTCTCTAACCCTTTTCCTAGTGCAAGCATTAGTTTAGGTGATCCATCAAGAAGAAGTTGGCCTTCTATATAGGTCCAACCCCACCATAGGTGACCCACAACCTAGGGTTGTTCCCATAGTGTAGCTAAATGAGAGAGATCCTAAAAAACCCTCTCCAAGGGTGCAAATTGGTGCTACAATAGTTTTTAGCATGCCTATTGGGACTTAATTTTATAGAATATTGGTCAAAGTTTGATGCTAGTTTGATCAATTTATAGTAGTTATAGCTTCCAAGCAATAGCATTTGGTAATTCCAAAATAATATTCAACATTATGGCAGTGGATTAGTGACCACATCTCATGCCAAAGGTGACTACAAGGTTAGCTTCTAGAGGTATTCCCTTTGAATTCATTTAATTGCCTTTAAACTCAGTAAAAAGATTAAGATTTGTTAATACACACCCTTATAAAGGAAATTTTTTTCCTAAGTCAATTTTAAATCATACCCCTAGAAGAATATCTTTGTTAAACCCCTTCATCACCATGGTAGCCCCTAGAGCTTTCCCCTTTATGGATTTTAATGGTTAAAGTCCTCTGGACCTTCCTCAATATGATCTTATTCCAGTAGAAACTCTCAAAAGTGTCCCTTATTTTACTAGATACTAGTCTACAACCCCTTCAGAACACCTCATGGCTATAGCTAATTTTTGAAACATTCATAATATCTATTAGGAAAATGTGGCAATTTGGTTATTATCCATCTCTTTCAAATGTAAAGCCTTATATTATTATAAAATCCTTACTACTAACTCTATTAAATCATGGGACCAATTAGGAGATGCATTATTTAAGTGATTTAAATATAAAAGTGACCATCTATCACTTATAGAATAATTAACCACAATTCAAAGAGCCCCTCATGAAGTTATGCAAGACTTCAACACAAGGTTCCAAAAGACTTGGGATAAAATCCCAATCTCTATTATGCTTAAGACTAAATTTTATTTTATTTACTATTCAAAGGATATAAATAGTGGAATAATAGTAATTATATATTCCATGGTAGGAAACACATTGTCAGATGCATATGAGGTGGAAATTAGAGCAAAAAATTGTCTGGTGTAGGCTGGCAAGTTTACACTTAGACCACCAATGCCTTTGTTCTTTGAGATTAGACCACCCCTATTTTCTATTCCTCCCCTTTTTCTCATTCCTTCTATTCCTAAAATTGTTTTTATACCCTCACCTAAGCAAGAAAATGATTCCACTAGTCAATCTAGTGATTCCCAAGAACAAAAGAATTTTCAAGAGATTAAGAGCATGTTCCAATCTTTGGGAAATGAAATGGTGAATGTTAAGAGGAAAAAAACTTTCAATAGGCCTTACCTAGACTCATATCAACCTCAATATAAATATTATCAAGAAAATAGGCCACCCTACAAATGAAAATTCCAAGGCTAAGGTCAAAGCCAAGGACAAGGGTAGCCTAACTATGTTAGGCCAAATAACTATAATCTAATTGTTGAAATCACTTCCAACACTTTGGTCCCCATCCAGAATAATGTTACTCAATAAGTTAAGGGTAACATGCCTTAGAATTAGTATATTGGGAAATATATTATTCCAATCATTTATTTCACTCAAATTTTCAATGATAAATGGTAGAAGGCTACTAATTATGGGTACAATCAAGCTCTTATGGCTCAAAACACAAAGCTACCCATGATGACAAAACTAGAAGAGCCTCAACCAGATTAAAGCCCTAATCAAGGACCAAGCCATTTGGGTGATACAATGGTTAATTATAATCAAGAAGAGTGTTGTGTACTCAATTAGTAGTCTATTTATAGCCAGGCATACATTCTAGTGGTGGCAAATATAAGGTCCAAAAGAAGGAACATCGATTGTAACTAAGAAGTATTCAAGGAGCCTCCTACCATTATTCCTTCAATATCAAATCTAAATGGACCTATTAATATTCAAAGGTTCCAATATATCTAAGGAATAAAAATTATGGGAATGTCTTTGTCCCTTAAAACTCACAAACTCAAGGTGCAATTGTGGCTCCCAAAGCATAACCAAAGGTTGGTAGTTCACCCATCAACATTGTGAAACAAATGAAAAGTTCAAATGTAAGTGTGCTAATGTGGGATATTCTATCCATGCCTACTTAGGTAGACATCCTCCAATAAGGGTTGTCAATAATCAAGGTTCTTGAGAAGGAACCAAATAAAGAAAATGTGGTTCTCACTAATGCATCTAAAGGACCTAGTGAAGGGAAACCAGGTAAAGTGTTCAAACCTACTCCCTTCTACATTCCAATAATCATTGGTGACTCTTTAGTGCACAATTACTTGGTAGAAAATGGGTATAATACCTAAATAATTACAAATCCCATAGTTGATCATCTTTGTCTAAAATATGAGCCCTAATCTAAAGTAGTTCTACAACTTGATGGTTCATCCACCAAGCCCTTTGGTATCATCAAAGACCTCAAATTGACCCTGCATGCTTGTCCTAGTGTCTCATTGGTTCAAGATGTGTTGATCTTAGACACACCTACTATTTTTTCTCTATTCTTATCCATGTAATTCACTACAAATATTAAAGGTTATCTTGTAGCAAATTGGACATATATGGCATCTAGAACAAGATATGGGACCAAAGTATCAATCAAAGCTGATCCCATTACATAATTTCACATATAGCCTTATGGGATAGACAACATAAACCTCAATTACACCATTCTTAATGATGATGAACATATGGTTTTTAAATAATAAAAGACTCACCTTGAGGAGATACCAGAAATGTTCTTGGATGAACTATGGAATGACAATCATTTAGTTGATCCCTTAAAAGGAGTTTAAGAGAGGTACATGCGTGTCTATTGCTTACATGAAGATAATCATGCCATCCCTAATTGGACCTAAATAATATCTTATTGTATTATTAAAATTTTTCTTTGATGGTTCAAGGAGTAAACATGGAGTGGGTATAGGTACAATGCTAGTATGCCCTTTTAATGACAAATATTTCTCTTCTTACAGGTTCCAATTCAGTTGCTCTTATAATGTATCAAAGGATGAGGTCCTTATCCATGGACTTTAATGGGATAATAAAAAAGGAATTAAATAATTACAATTTTATGGATATATTGAGCTAATAGTCTACCAAGTTAGAGGCTAAAATATCACCAAGAATCCCTTGATCAAGTCATATAAACATAGAGTGTGGGAATTAATTGAGGATTTTGAGGCCTTCAACATATAAGAAATGCCAAAGAACCAAAATGAACATGTTGATAGGTTGGAAGCTATGGGAGATCAATTTTATATCCTAAATGATTTTTAAAAGACTAAGGTGTAGCCACATGTTAAAGTGGTAGTGAGACCATCATTACTAGACAATGAAGCTCATTGGCAAGTCTTGATAGTGATGAGTAGATTATTTGTTTCTTGCAACAAGAAGCAGAGTTCTCCTCCATAAACTAGGAAAAGTTTCAACATTAGTATAAGGATCAAACTATTTAGTTGATATCTAATAAGCTTCCTAAAGGGCTTATCACCCTTGAAAGTATTTTCCATGAGGGAGATCATATGATAAAATACAAGATAATGATGTCAATAAGTGAAGAGAACTATGAAAGAGCCCTTATCTTCAAAGACAATTTCCTCAATCTTGGGAAGGTAAGCACTAAATATGAGAGGCATTCTTTCATATAACTTTGTAAATAATATTCATACATCTTTGCTTGGGAATATAGTTAATTGAGAGGCTTTGATCCCAAGTTGACCAACACACTATAGAGCTAAAGGTTAATTTCAAGCTTTTTAGGCATAAGTAGAGGCCTATAAACCCCAAAATTGAAGAGCTTATGAGGAAATAATTGACCAAATTAATTGAATTCATGATCATCTTTCCCATTAATCACTCCTCATGGGTATAAAATTTGGTACCTATGAGGAAGAAGAGTGTTGAAATTAGATTGTGTGTTAACTTCAAGGATCTAAATAGTGTCTCTTTAAAATATCACTACCTCGTACCATCCATGGATCAATTCCTTTAGATAGTTACTAGCTCAAAACATTTTTCCTTTTTGGATGGGTATTTAGGTTACAACCAAGTGTTAGTATGAGAAGAAGATTAGTACAAGATCACATTCACCATGAAGTGGGGTAAACATGCTTACCAAAAGATGCCTTTTGGATTATCAAATGGTGGGGAAACTTTCCAAAGAGCCATGGACATGGCTTTCCAAGGGATGTTGAATCAGATGGTGCTACTTTACTGAGATGTCATCACAATTTTCTCCAAGAAGGTTAGTGAGCACATGGAGCATCTAAGGTTGATCTTCCAAAGATGTAAGGAGCATGGGATCTCATTAAATCCTAAGAAATGTGTGTTTGTTATTCATTAAAGCAAACTTTTGGGTCACAATATTTCAAAGGAAGGACTATCCATTGACCCTAATATAATAAGTGTTATTTTAGCACTATCTCTACCTAAGCACAAGAAAGGAATCTAGAGCTTACTTGGGAGGATAAACTTTATGAGAAAGTTTATACCTGGTTTTTCAAACTTGGTCAAACCCATCACTACTGTGATGAATAATATCCAAGTGTTTTCTTGGTCAAATGAAGGTAAGGCATCATTTGAGGCCATCAATCAAGCCATTACCCAAGCACCTTTACTCATGAATCCTAATTTCTCAAAAGATTTAATATTGTACACCTTTGCCAATGTTGACAACATATCAGCTATATTGATACAAAAGAATGGTGAAGGACTTAAGTAGCTAATTTCATTTTTTAGCCAAGGGCTAGAAGGATATGAGGTAAATTACACTTTTAATAAAAAGTAGGTACTTGTATCTTTAAGAAGCCTCAAAAATTTCAATCCAATGCTTTCCAACATCAATATTCCTCTTATGGTGTCTTATCTTGGAGTAAGGGATTTCCTTCTCAATAAGGATTTGAATAAGAAAAGAGTAGGTTGGATTACTAAGGTCATGGAGTATGATGTGGAGATCAAAGTCACCAAATTGGTAAGAGGTACAAGCTTGTGTGAGTATATGGTAGATGATCTTCAAGAAGATAAAGGATTTTTTTTTGTAACACAAGATCACTCATAGGTAGATGCACCTCCACTTCATAAAATCTAGATCCAAGACATGAAACATTTCTTGATGATAGGATAATGCCCTCAAGGTTTAGATAAAGAAAAAAGAAGTTATTTTAGGCTTCAATCCATACATTATGCATTAGTTGATGGTGTTATTTTCAAAATAGACCTTAATGGGGTAATTCTTAGGTGCATTTATGATAATAAAGTGACAAAACTCTTAGAGGAGTGTTATAATGGACCTATAGGAGGCCATTTTTCTCTAAGAAAAATAGCAGTAAAAATAATGAGAGCTAGTTATTACTAACCCATCCTTTTTAAGGATGCCTATGCATGGGTCAAGAAATTTCAAAAAAGTACTCAATTTTTATGTCAACAAATATTAGTAGCTCTTCCCCTCAACCCAATTTAGGTGGATCAACCCTTCATGAAATGGGGGTTAGACTTCATAGGGATGATAAATCCACCTTAAAATGTAGGGCATAAAAGGTTGCTCACTAAAATTAACTACTTCACCAAGTGGATGGAAGCAATTGCATTAAAAAAATCCAATGAGATAGTAGTATTGGACTTTTATGATAACATAGTAACTAGGTTTGGTGTCCTAGCTACTATAATTTTAGATAATGCATTAGCATTTGTTTGTATGAAGATAAGTGAATGGGAATTCAAGATATGTTTCTACCTCATCACATGCTCCAATTATTACCCCCAAAATGGAATGGTAGAGGTGAAAAACAAGAAATTGCTAAGGATTATGAAGAGAACTATGGAGGAAAATCAAAGAGTGCGGCATACAAATCTAAGGATAGCCTTATGGGCTGACAGAGTGACTCCTAAAGCTACCATTGGTAATTCTCCATATGTCTTTGTATATGGAAGGGAAGCCAAATTACCCATTTCTTTTGAATTTCTTGCCTTAGAGTTATCTCATCATCTTGAGTTGATGGACAGTGAGTCTATGAATGTGAGGATGATAGAGCTCATAGAGATTGAAGAAACTAGAGACCTTGTAATGAAGACATTAGAGTCATATCAATCTTAAGTCAAGAAAGCCTTTGACAAGAGATCCATAAAAATCAACTTCAAAGAAGGGGACCTAGTCCTCAAATGGGACTCAAATAAGGCCAAGCTAGGTAACCATACCAAGTTTGATATCTTGTGGACTGGTCTTTATTTGATCCATGGATGCAAAAATCATAATGCTTTTTAGCTTGCCTAGCTAGATGGAGAGGTATTACCCATCCCAGTCAATGGAATTCATTTAAAGCATTTTTATTCAAATAGTTTGTAGCTATTGTATTATATTGTAACATATTAGAGTAGTTTTCTATGCTTTCCTCTAAGTTCCTTGTGCACATTTTATTTTAGTTGTGTGTTTTACTTTCAATAAGTGCCTTGGGTATGGTTGTTATTTTGTTTCCTTTTGGTCCTTGTTATTTAAGAGGTTTTGTAGAAAAGGGTAAGCCTTGTATAATTTTCATGATTGGCTAAGAGAAAATAATTGAGACTCTAGATGATCAATGGATTAGTTTAAAGCCACTAGTCTTTGTATAGCAGGAATGTAACCCTAGGATTTCACCATAAATTTTGGCCAATTTTGGCCTACATATGGAAATTTACCTAGATGGATCAATTTGTAGAGGTCTTGGTATGGATTGATCAACTGAGCAGAGTTATTGATTAAGTGATCAAATGGTTTAGAAGTAGGTCTAAGATTTCAAGGTGAAAAGGATCAATAGGTTATCATGGTGATCATGACCTTCATGGACATAAAACAAGTTTCACAGGTCTAAAATACTCATTTTGAGCCTTGAAAGTTCAATCTCAAGCCTAGAATGACCAAACCATCATGGCACAACATACATAAATGAATGGGTTATCTTGATTATGCATTTAATAATTTCACTTAGGAGGCATCTCAAAGCTAAAATATCAAATGGACATGATGTTTTTCATGCTTTAAAATTTTTCTACAAATTTCAAGTCGTGATGAGTTTTATATCTCAAGATCTAAGTCCTCAAATTTAAACAAGTAGAATGAAACATGTGTGGGGACATCAAGTTAAAGCTAATGCAATTAACTATTTTTATTTAAAAATCCTTAAAAAGTAAGATGTTCATAGGGATGTCAAGTTTAATCCTCTTGAAATAGTTGTTAAGATCTAAAATAAGATCCAATGGAGCATGATATATCATGCATCTAAAATCAATTGCATGTGTGTGATCAATAATGTTAGTGGGTCTGAAAGATCCAGTGGAGCATGTTAAATCATGTGTCAAAGATCAATGGTGATATTATAGCCAGTGGGTCCAAGCTGATCAATGGCACATAATCCATCATACTAAAGTAGATTGATAGCAAGTAAAATTTTAATAATCTAATGAATTTTAAAGAAAAATGTATAGTTTCTAAGTGTCACAGTCAAGATAACTATTAGGTAAATCAGTAATACATGTTCAGGTTATGCAAAGGAATATTGATGATGTACGAGAAATTAGATCCAATGGTTTGACTTCAATCATGATGAAGTTGATAATGGTGAGTGAGATTTCAAAGATTGAATGAATATCATAGATCCAATAGAGTGTGTTAGACCATATAGATTCAATATCAATTGTCAATATTAAAAGTTTAAGCTAGGAGACTTCAATAGAGAACAAATATAACCTAAGGTTGAACTAGGGCAAATATTTCAAAATAAACCATTAAAGCTCAATTGAGACCTTTTTTTGAGGATTCAATACATGAAAACTCATTTTTATTATGGTTTGAATGTCATTCCATAAAGGGAAATCCTCATGTGCAATGGCTTCTTGATTCCCGCAAGGTTTAGAGGTAGAATAGGTCTTTTTAGACCTAATATACTTCAATAATGATGATATGAAATCTATAAGCTCTTCATGGATATTAACTATAGGAAAACCAATAAATGGATTGGTTTTCAATTTAGAATATACCTATGCTTAGGTTTGGAGTAAGGGTAGATGTTTAGGAGTGTCTTATTCTTCAATAAATCTATAGCTTCAACAAATAGGTACCTATAGATTCTAAAAGTAGACTTAAGAATGGCTTTATTAAGTCCATGGATATGAGGAATTTGTCTTCATAATGAAAACAAGTGTAGATGGTGTAGAATATCAAAGCAAAGGGATTCATGGATTGGAGATTATAGTGGAGCATTGATTTCTTCTCAAATCCTTTTAGTCTTAATTAGATCAAATATGGCTCAAAAATTGAGAAAGATGAAATCTCAATTAATGATCTCTAATGGTATTCTCACCCTCTCTCTCCCCTTTCTCTTATATCTCTTATTCTTTTCCATTTGTAAACTCTCTCACTTTTGATAATAAATTATCTCTCAATTCTGGAAGAATAGAGACTCTCATTTGATAAGGTTAGACCCTATCAAAATTTGTATGAAATGCCTCTTGAAGCAATAAAAACTTTCTTTACCTATTTATCCCCTCTGAATTGTGTGTAACAAATCTTGTGCATGATGGCATTGTGAAGGAGAATCTTCCATGCTAATTGTCCTTATTTCTTACTCATTTCTAGGTGTCTTCAAGTTAGTTTCAAGTCTAAGTTAGTGTTATTTTTATCATTGATGAAAATTCTCAGTGAGTCTTATAACTTCTCTTTGTCTTCATTCATTATTTCTTGATCCTAGTTTATGAAACACTTATACAACTAGCTAGTTTTGTGAGATTGTGTGAGCTAACATAGTCTTATGCTTCCTTAATGTTTACTTCATGCTTATGTGAGTTCTCATTTAAATTTGGTACATCACCCTTTTATATTTATAAGTGACTCTTTACCCCTTCTCTAACCATTTTCTTAGTGCAAGCATTATTTTAGTTGATCCATCAAGACAAAGTTGGCCTTCTCTAGAGGTCCAACCCCACCATAGGTGACCCATAGCTTGGGGTTGTTACCATAGTGTAGATCAATTAGAAAGATCTTAAAGAACCCTATCTAAGGGTGAAAATTTATGATATAACACTCTATATCTACCATGGGGCTAGTTAATTTAGCTAATATTATCGTGTATTGTAATACATAATCTATGATAAGCTCATTCAACTTTTGTTTTAACTATGCTACTTGTGCATATGATATCCTAGTATTGATGTTAATAGATAAGTGTGATAGAAACATGTTGATAAATTATTTGATGTCATGATAGATTGATTTTGTAAATAATATAACCATTTTAGGGCATAATCCTTGATACTATGTAAATAATTTCATAAGAAGCCAATTATTGGATACATAATCCAAGCATGTTGCATAAAAATATTTGAGATGATGTTTTGGGTTACCCCTGCCTTCACATAATGTAAGATTATATGCCTCAAAATTGTATGGTAATGTAGTTACCTCTATGTATGTGCCAAAGGTTTATATAAGATAATGTTACAATGCAAGGCATGTGATGGCATTTTGGATCCCTTCTCAAGATGTAACACCTTAAACTGTAGATTATGAATCTCATGTATAATAAATTGTACATATAGAGTGGAGTAACTAGACACAAGCATTGTAGTTTTCATTGATGGTTGTTGAATTACAATCTTAGATTGTGATAGTTGAGTTAGTTGAGTTGGCTCCATTAGAGTTGTAATAACACTATTAACTAGGGGAGTTAAATATTGACCATTGTTTATTTTTTGGAGTTCTTCCTAAAGAATATTGATAAATTCATATGTTATATCCATATGTTTGGACACAAATTATTCTTATTATTACTTATTAATTTCATCAAATATATTGGTAAATTCTATCATTATGCTTTGGAAGGTAAGAAAACAAGTTTTGTATATTTTGAACCTCTTAAGAATGTTGATCTAAGAAATATTAAAAAAGTTAAATATGGAAGAAAATATGATATTTTGGAAGTAAAATATGAGTATACATATAAAAAGGATACAAACCATAAGTATGTCTAAGGTTAGGGATTTTTAAATTTAGGGTTTCTTTGCAAAAATTTAAACAATATCTAAATAAATTGAAACCCTATTATTAAATTGATTTAATGAGATAAGTTATGAAAAAAATAGAAAAATAGAAGTATGTAACCCTAATTTATTACACAAAATTTTAGATAATACAAACTAGGGTTTGAATAAATATTTGAAATAAGTCAGGGTCACTAAATGTTTTATATTTTTAGGGTTTGACCTATATAAATCCTAAGTTAGATTAAAGGGATGGGTTATTTAAATTAGTGAGATAATATGCAATAATTAATCACTAAATTTTTGTTTAGATTTTGACTTTCAAAAAATAGTAATAAATATGTACAAATAGACTTATATGGAACATGACTATCATAAAAGATATGGGTTCTAAAAATTGCGTTATGGATAGGTCTAAGTGTCATCAACAAGGTTCATATTCTTATTCTTCACAGGATCCCATAATTTGATGTGTTGAGTAATCTATGTTTAAATCTACATATGTAGCAATGCTATGAATCTGTGGCACTAATTGTGATTCCCTATGAACTATAAAGGTCTTAGGAACCCATTTGGTAGAATAATTTGTAAGAGACATAGGTGCCTTATGCTAAGAACCCCTAGAACCAAATAATATTGATCTTAGCATAAATTTTGTATATGAAGGTACCCTATATGTGTGACATATATTTGACATAGGGGTTTCTCTAATAATGGTCTCTATGGGAAAGTATGCATAAGTGTAGTACCATAGGAGTATACCTCACCTTCAATGGTGGCTTTACTAAACTCTATGATGTATGCATAGGAGTTGTACTCTCATCTATAACTGATATCCATACAATATTTTATAATGGTGTTATAATTATAACTAGTGATTATGTTAGAATTGTAGCTGCAAACTATGTTAGAATCTCCTTGGGATGGGTAAAGGATACTCATATGGGACACCCTCAACTTTAACCACCAATTTTTCATGTATGTACTTCAAGAATCAATGTAATATATATTGGATGTATTGAATCTACTATAACCATGGCCTACCTAATAATATATCAATTATGTTTGCATTAAGTACTATTATGAACTGAGTGACTATGTATTCTATTACAACCTATAATGGAAGCATAATCTCCCCGATAGAGTTCTAAACATGGCCATTGAAACCAATAATGACTATATCTATGGGTAACATATCCCACTCTATGTATCCCAAGTGTTGTAATAGTTTCATATTACACATGTTTATGCTTGACCCATTGTCAAACATAACACTCTAAATAGGATGGTGTTCTATGTATGTTCGTATGAAGAATGCATGTAGATCTATATCATCATCCATAATATCTTACTCTAAGAATGTGTTAAGTGGTCTAAGTGGCACTGTATTATGGTACATGCCAATAATTTTATGCAATGGATGTGCCTCCTTGATAACTATGTGATATAAACCTAGTGGTGGATGTGGCTAATATGTATAGTGAACACTTGATGTGCCCCTTGCCTCATTCAATATATTCTTTGGGAATGAATATAAAAATTCATTTAGTTCCTTAGCCTCTATTTTTTTTGGTTTTAGTACCTTTATGGGTGTGCCCACATTAATAATATTATCCTTAATTATATCTTATATCTTGTGCTTTAGGATGATGTATGTATTTATTATGTGGCTTGGTACCATGTGATACTCATAGAATGCATTAAAATCATAGTTATTTGGAAGAGGCATATCAATGTATTTAATGGGAGGGATAAATATGACATTACATTCAAAGATATGTTGTAAACCTTATGTTGATGACTCTGGAAGGTTAGTGAAGACTCTGCACTAAGGAGCATATGAAACCAATCTAGTAAATGGCTCAAAAGTTGCGTCGTTAACTATGGAATTTTGATCACTTTTATTATTTAAGGCCCTAACCTTATATGGATGTTTTTTTAACTCTTTATAGTTGATTTTAAACCATTTGTATACTTGATATTTTTTATTGATAAGAGATTAACCTCTCTTTGACTATGTGGCACAAATTAGTAAATGTAAAAAATTTATTGAATAAGATAGCTTCATGTAATGTTGGTAAGAAACTTTGTTTAAATATGTCCTAAAGCTCTCTATATGCCATGGGGCTAGTCAATTTGGCTAATATTGTCTTGTATTTTAATAAATAAACTATGATAGGTTCATTTGACTTTTGTTTTAACTGTGCCACTTGTGCATATGATATCTTATCACTGATGTTGATAGAGAAGTTTTCTAGAAACATGTTGGTAAAGGATTGAATGTCATGATAGATTTATTTGGTAAATCATAGAACCATTGTAGGGAATAATCCCTGAGACTATGGAAATAAATTCATAATAAGCCAATAATTTCATACATAGTCCATGTATGTTGCATAAAAATATCTGAGATGATGCTCTGGGTTACCGCTAACATCACATAATGTAAGCTTAGGTGCCACAAAACTGGATGGTAAGGGAGTTACCTCTATGTGATGTGGTAAAGGTTTATATAAGATAATATTACAATGTAAGGTATGTGATGACATTATGGATCCCTTATTGAGATGTAACACCTTAGACTATAGAGTATGAATCTCATGTATAATAGATTATAAATTTGGAGTGGAGGAACACATCACAAGAAATGTAGTTGTCACTAATGGTTGTTGAATTACAATCTTAGGTTGTGTTAGCTGAGTTGGCCCCACTAGAGGTGTAACAACATTATTAACTGGGGGAATTGAATATTGACCATTGTTTATATTTTGGAGTTCTTCCTAAAGAATATTGATGAAGTCATCTTGTAAAAACATATGTTTGGACACAATTTTTTCTAATTATTGCTTAACAATTTCATCAAATCTATTGGTAAATTCTATCATTATAGTTTGGAAGGTAGGAAAACAAGTTGTGTATATTTTGAACCTCTTAATAATGTTAATCTAATAAATATTATAAAAATTAAATATGGAAGTAAATATGCTATTTTGGAAGTTAAATCTAAGTGTGTGTGTGTGTGTGTCTATATATATATATATATATATATATATATATATATATAAAGGATATAAACCCTAAGTGTGTTTAGGGTTAAGGTTTTTTAATTTAGGGTTTCTTTTCAAAAATTTAAACTATAATTAAATAAATTAAAACCCTAATATGAAATTGATTTAATTATGTAGGTTATGAAAAATTATAAAAATAGAAGTATATAACCCTAATTTATTGCATAAAAATTTAGAGAAAGCAATATAGGGTTTGAATAAATATTTGAAATAAGTCAGGTTCACTAAATGTTTTATCTTTTTAGGGTTTTCCTTGTATAAATCTTAAGTTATATTAAAGGGATGAGTTGTCTAAATCAGTGAGATAATATGCAATAAATAATCACTAATTTTTTATAGATTTTGACTTTCTAAAAATAGTAATAAATATGTATAAATAGAGACTTATCTAGAAAATTATTGTTGTAGAAGATCTAGGTTCTAAAAATTGAGTTATAGATAGGTCTGAGTGTCATCAACAAGGTCCCTAGGTCTGATTCTTCACTAGATACTAGCACCCCACTTGGAAAAGAGAACCATGCTACTCTAATGTCTTAAAAATGGTGCTAGTGTCCTCTTTGTATGGTTGTTCCTATTTTCTTGAAGCACCTGCACCTGTGTTTTTAGGTTTTATTCCTATGTGCATGAAACCTATAACCCTATATTATGCCTAGAATATTTGATTTAGTGTGCAAACCCTAATTCTCCTTGAAATTATGACATGAGTTGAAAATGTGTGTTCATTATTAATATATGTTGTATATCCTAAACACCCCATTTTTAAGAGAGTTTACTACATACCAATACTCTAAGGAGGGATCAAGATCGATATATCTCTCCCACCTAGTGTTTAGTGCAAGGGAAAGTGAATACAATAATGACAATGGTCTTGAATTCATTCATTGAGTGTGCTTGAGATTAAAAATATTTTAAATTTGGGCTTAGGGAAGCTGTAGATGGTAATATGTAGAAGTAGGGAAGATTAAGGATCAATTACCTTGATTTTACTCAACTTTTTTCTTATTTGAATAGGCCTTTTTCATCTATTTTCCATGTATTGGATAGAGGTCTAATATTCTTGTATTTATAATGATCCATAGCTTGTGCGAATAATAAAATGTACTTAGGCCAATCGTAGGAGGGGTACATATTTGAAAATATATCTGTTCAAGAGAGTTATGGCAAGGGACACTAACAATAATTTGTGGAAACAAGCTCCATCTGGCTCTAGTGTTCGTAATGTTGTGCTAGTGTCTAACTAGTAGGATGTTGGGCACAATGGGTTAAGATCTAGGAATGTTGTTCTAGGTTTGTGTTTAAGTTGATAGAAGATGTTTGTGGTGTACACAATTTTTGGAAAGGTGTGATAAAGGATCTATGATAGGTCTAGGGATAGGATAGGAATATGTTATTTCAAGCAACACTCTTAGCATAAAAATACTAATTTTAGGTGATTAAACATACAATGAAATAAATAAAAATCAAAATGTTTTTGGTTGGCCAATATAATAAATATAAAATTGATAAAACTAAAATGTATTGGGTTGGATGATGTAATTGGGTAAAACTAAAAACTCTATCAGGTTGGATGATGTAGCTGGTAGAAGACTAATAAAATATAATTGTATTAGAATGTCCAATGCACTTGGTATGAGACACACATTTGTATTTATTAGATGATATACTTATAAAATAACAGGGAAATATATTCATATGGATGATATAATTGTTAACACTAAGAAAACTATATTGATATGGCTAATATAATTATACTAAAAGATATATGATGGTTTTGAGGATGTAACTAAGAATTTATAATGATAAACATGAAAATGATCCAATCAGAAGTGGATAAGATTAAGTTTGGTTTTAAAAAATGTATGCATGGGATATGATGACTTATAACTATCCTATTTATTTCAATTGTCTAGGACTTGAATAAGGTCAAACATTAGAGTCTCTTTATACTTGGACGATTGGGTAATGACATAGAATATATTTATACCTAGTAGAGGGTAATCTAGACTCAAATTTAAAAAATAAAGGTTTCCAAATCCTAAGCCTATGACATGGGGTATAACTTTCACTAGGAATAACATAATGGGTAAGTGATTGTAAGGATGAAAGTAAAGTAAATAATGGGTAATAAGTGCAGGTAAAGTAAATGATAGGTAAGTGATTGTACAAAAGGTAAGGTTAAATGGTCAACCAAATGGGGGTCTAATAAAATTAAAGTGATAAATGATAGTCCTTATCAAACCTATATCTATATAATCTTATTTAGTATAAGGAATAAAATAATTAGGGATACATATATACATCATAAAAAACAAACTAAGAAATAAATAATATACTAAGTAAAGGGAAGAGTATATGGACAAAAATATTTACCTTTGGGTGAACCTGTTGATGCTTCAATCTCTACCTTTGGATAAAGTGTCCCTTTAAAAATAAATGTTTTAGGTTGAATAAATTATATGGTAAGAATAATACCTAGTATAATTATTTAGGAACTCTAAATGCCTCTCTTATTGAGCTTTAATGACACTACAAGACAAGACCTCCAAGTTAAGGTTATAAACCTCTATCTCTCTAAAATACTACTTAGGGATATAAGTGTGAGCACAATAAAAATGTTTATTGTGATATATCCTTTAGGAATTAAATGTGTCCCTTATAAATATGGATCATATACCCAAAATTAACCCCAAAATCTTAGATAATAGTGTCAGATAGGTTGATATAGTTGAAGTATGTTAGCTAACACAATACAATATCAATCAATAAATATAGTAGAGATGATATAAGTTAGACACATAAATATATTGAGATATTTTATATAGTATATGTAATGAAATATATTAAATAGATTGCATTAGCTAGGTTGATATAGTAGGATATATGGAAGCTAACATATATATATGGAAAGTAAAGGAAGATTTAATATAGAAAATTACTTAAAGAAGGTTAGACTAATATTAGTGATGGAATGGCATAATAGTAAGAAAAAATATCTCAAAAATTACCATCAGCTTATCCCACCCCATCCTCAATGCACCCTTTAAGGCATGCACTTAGGTATATTGATGCACCAACAAGACCTTGTAAGATAAATCATCATTAAAGTGATAAAATTAAAAATATTAGGTGTATACACCATGATATTTATCAGGAAAATTTACCAAATAATATTATTAAAATATCCTTATATTGTGTTCTTCATTGATACATCTATTTAGACATGACACTTACAATCCCTACATTACATATGTTACATGCATGTCTTCATTGACACATATATTATCATGATGAAGTATTCTCCACATGTTCAAATAATATTAATTTATGTTATCTTTATACATGAAATAATATAGTTTTTTATTTATTTTTAGGATACATCCCTTATCTCAAAATGGTATTGACATAGAGATATAACCCTCATGAATATAAAATTACATTAGAGTATATATTTTAGAGATTCAGAATGGTCCAAATATCAAATGGTTTAGATATATGATAAATATTCACACATTGATACATAGTATAGGGGCATATCCATGTATATGCACTCAATTTAAAAACACTTGAACACACATTCATACACATTTGGGTACATATGCATGGTAATATATACAAATATTTATAGGAACATGATTATATATCTTAATATACACATATATTTTAGATATAGGTGCATAAAAATCTATATAAGTTGGTTCATATTAAAAAAGGCATGATACTAGTTCATGCACACACACATAATAACAAATTACATTTTAATGAAAATTGTTTTTCATTCCACATCATAATTATTATATCAACAATCATGATGGGGGCATGGAAATTGTCTATTCTCTTTTGATCATGCATTTTATCCTATAGTAATAAAAAAATACATAATTAAAACATGCATTCATGATCGAGGCATGAACATTTTTAATTCCCTTTAGATCATGCATTATATTTTTACATGAAGAAAACTTGATAAAACTTTAGAGAGACATTAAATATTAAATCTATAATCTATATGTAGTGGTTGATTCACTTTCTTTGAGTAAACCTTGCTTGATGGTTCTCTCATTTACCTATGTATTTATTTGTGTTAGTAAATTATGTAATTGTCCCCAAATTTATGAAGATTTGGGATTGGTGTCTTCCCAACCAAAGATAATACATATTTACATAAATTTGGGGCATGATCATCCCAAATCTCCCTGTTCATTAGTAAAAAATCACAAGTTCTCTAAATGATTTAACAAGTAAGCATCATCTCCAATAAGTTACAAGGGAATTTAGTTTTTCAACAACATACATGTATATTCTAACCCTTATTATTTCAAATTTAAAAAAAAATAGTTTTATATTAAAATAGTAAATCCATGGACATTAACTACACATCATTTTAGGTTTTAATATTGAGTGACCTACATAATTGGAGCTTTATAAAAAGAAAAAGTGTGTTTTACATACTAAATTATATTTTATTTATTTAATATAATAATTACCTTATTATAATAAAAGAGGGGAATTTATAAATACTAAATTTGGTCTTTGGTACTTGAAAATTACAAGATTGACACATATTTACCATGCATGACTTGAGCACTCAAATAAGGTTATAATCTACCATTTTGTCACACTTGCATACTATCTTATGAGTCAACCCTTATATTTTTATATTTCACACTTACATGAACCTCACTATTTATTTTAAATTTGCTAAATATCTTTTACAAACATCTCTATAATTTCATATTAGTGTGATTTTACATAATTTAGTTATGTTAGTTTTGGTTAGCACTACCAGCTAATACTAACCTGATCTGGTCAATACTGACTTGTTCCTAGTGATGGTTATTTTATTAAAAAAACCCATCTTTAGCGTAGGCTCTTGAACTTGGCATGTCATCGACATGATAAATTATTCAATTAGATCCATATATAAAATAAATATCTCATTTTAAATGGACTTGACACTTATTTTTTATACATGTATACACTATTGCACAACAAGCAAATTTTACATATTCTTCCCAATTTTAAAACTTATCACTAGGAATATTCACAATCTAAGTCTAAATCACTCTAAATCCAAGTCAAATCAAGAATTTTCATGTAGAAAAATTTGAATCATTAGCTGCATACATATACCAAAGGATCATAATTATAAAATTATACTAGATGGGAGAACTACATGTGACTTATTTTCCATCCTCAGAGTATTGAATACACATGTATTATTCAATCATCATACATGGGTGTTTGGGTTCATCTCAACCCATTATTATTTTCACCTTTTTTTTAGGTTTCTAGTCCTAATTATCACACCTAGGGTTTCAAGGCTAAGAAGACTAAATTATGGATTTGTGTGTATTATCAAGGTTAATGATAACAAAAATAGAGAAAGTAGAGACATGTAGAGTGATCATGCAATCATTTTACCCTACTTCTATGCAGAATAGTTCCAACTATTAGGTCAGTATCAATAAATTATATTGACGTAATCCTATAGAATTGACCCAGTGGAGAAAGTGAATCAATTCCTAAATGTAATGAACCACATGCCTAATTTATACTAATTTTCACTTGTAGAATACAATCACATTCAGATAATCAACAAAAAGACCAAATATCTTGATCTCTTTAGTACTTTATAATAGTTAGTATATTCCACTTGTCAAACCAGAAGAATAAATTTCATTCTTTTACATTTATATTTATGCTTGAATTCTATATCTTAATATATGAATCACATTTCAAAGTGTATCTTAATTAGATTAATCACAACCATTAATGAAAATTAGGTAAAACAATCACATACATATTTCATAATTTCCATTTTTAAGACATTTTTTTACATTACATGTTTTTTGCTTTATATTATAGTCCTTGATTATTTTTATTTTGACACATGTTTATGACTCTTTGTACCTTGTCATCTACTAATTGAGATTATTACTAGATATTTAATGTTTCACTACATATGATATATTTAGATGTGACACTCATTTCCTTGGAAGTATTATTGGTATTATTATCTTTCTATCCATGGTGGCTATCTAATTTAATGATTTATTTTCTCCTCACCTATTATTTTTATACTCATATATGAGACATATTTTAATTTTATAGTAGAAAAAATTAACCCTATATTTCCTTAAGATTTGTGTGTGTGTGTGTAATATGCATAAAATAATATATCAGGACACATTTTCTATCCCTCTCACCTTTGAGCCTATCATCTATATCTTGACACCTTGGGGGAGACATAGTTTTTTTTCACATGATACTACATTGTGCATTACATGAGAACATTTATACACATATCCTCATGCCCAAAGTGGGCACATGTCACATTATGTACACTTGAGGGTTATTTATCATATATCACTTTTTTGGATTCAAATTACCTATGTTATTTGTATTACTAGACTAATAGGCACCTATATTATCCAAACCATTTACATCATGGCGTATTATGATTTATCATTATTCCTATATACATGATTATATATTATGTACATTTGTATACATGAATCATACCTTTCCAACATGGTAATTATACCTACTCACTCCTTATGAGTTATCCATTTGACATGTCTTATGCGAATAAAGACATAATCACCATCATTATGTTCACCTTACCGATGAGTCTTATTGATTCCATATATGCATATCTTTACCACTATGGTAATGATACCCATATTTGTAAAATATGTTATTCATACATATATGGTATTATATTACATAATCAATTACACATGACTATTATTATAAAATGATACATTTGGGGATATATCTTGTTATCTTGAAAATTTATCTACATTAGGGTATTTTTTAGTCTTAATATAACCTTTAATGAAGGATTTAACCACCTTCAGATCCTACCTTGATGTTATCTATATCACATGATTCTCACATGGACATTGGTCCATATCTTATATTATTTTTATTATGGAACCTCATTTCATCTCCCTCATCCATCTCGTCATCCTCATTGAGGATGCATCCAATATATTGAGTAATACATTAGGACACTTTTGTGTGTAATTGATACTCTTTAGATTAGTATAATTTACATTCAGCTTTGCATGATGTTATCTCTCCTATTCCATATGAAACTTCTATCTGACACTTAGACTTAGTGTTTCATATGGGATATTGAGAATTATATGAAATTATTTATCTTTATATGACATGGAAATTGGGGTATGAATAGTTACCTACATCTAACCTACTATGGGAGTTTGCATGTAATATTCTATGATAGTTATATGTGATTTTTGAAAATTTCAAATTATTATTAACTGTATATAGTTTCATTACACATGGTGCTTGTAAATCTATTATTTTTATATGAGTTATTTTAGGCACATGTTATTAAACCACTCACTTTAAAAGGGGGGCATATATCAAGGAAATTTTAAACAAATGGAGTAGATTTAAGAAAAATTTGTGGACAAAATTTTCCCTCAAAAAATGTTAGGCATGAAAAATTTTTAGAGTAATTTCATAAAGAATGATAGGTGGTTCCCTTTGGAGAAAAATAGTATCCACTTTATTGATCAAGAAGCTAGATGAGGCTTTAAAAACCCATATGGAAGCATTGTATATGATTCATTACTTGTAAGAAACATTTTCAATTGAAATAATTGAAATAGAATCATTTTTTTCACATTACAACATTTGTTTTGATAAAGAACATGTGTATTTTTCCTATGTTATTTCCATTTTTTATTTTAAATTTTGATTTAAAAAGTTTAAATTAGTGTAATAGACACATATGGAATTAATTACTTGTTTTAAATTGGCCATTGTTGACAAGTATACTATATTTTTTGAATTGACAAAAGGTGTGAATGTACACATGACATAATTTATTTCTCCTCCTCTCCTTATGGTAATTCAAAGTACACACTTAATTTTGTATTATTTTACTTTGATGCACAAACATAAAACTCACATATGCACATAAAAGTAGGGGCATTATGTAGATACTCAATTTTAGTATAATCCTTCTTATTGTAATTTTTTTGGAATAATTTTTTGCATATGGTCCATTGCCTTAATTTGGGGACTTATTAGTGCTTGTTTTCCTTTTCATGTTATTTATGTGATCTTGTGATCTTCTATTTTTCATTTTTTCATGTTTATTTTATGATCATGTTCATATTTTCTCTCTCCTCTTTCTCTTTATGTTCATGTATTCATTTAGGATAGGAACAAAGTTTAATAGATCTTAGCCTATGTGGATTGACAAGCCTATCAATCTTGACCTTAATGTTTTTTTGGGCCATTCTACATGTGCTTGTGTCTTTTCATTATTAGATATCTTTTTTAAAATTCCATTTCTATTTATAAAAAATTGTGTGCCAATAGATATTTTTTAAACCATGATAATCTTATATATACAAATAATTTAAGCATTGAGATAAATGCATTAATCTAATAAAGAGTATAAAAGAGGTTCTAAAGGCTCCATATATGTTTTAAATATATTGCTAGTCATTTATTTTTTAAGTATAGACACACTCTACATTGATTTATCTATGATAAAGGATTTTTATCATGTACCAAAATTGACATAGGTGAATATACATGTAATTTCATATCACACTTAGGGAGTGAGGGGAAATTTTATTCTCTAAAAATCTCCATTGTAACTACAAATACACTATGAGGGGTCATAATATAGCATGTAAGATACATCATTATAATCTTCCTCGGTGATTTATTGATACAATTATTAATTATATTATATTTTTATCTAACATATATTGGTAATTTATGTCAAAATAATTTAAATAAAAAACTTGATAGTTATGTCCACCAATTTGGTAAAGTGTAGGTACAAGCAAGTATCACATGTAGTATAGTAGAATTCAAAATCTATAATTTAGATTAGGATATAATTGAAATAATTAAAATGTGTTAAATCCAATTAACCAATGATATTTCCAAAATAATGATCAATTTAGGTTTCAATCCTATCCCTACATAGTTAGAGGCCCATATTTTGTATAGAGGTAGACATATACCAATCTAGATCCACAATCAAAAATTTAAGAAACATAAAAGTGTGTCTATTACAATCATTTTACTTCCATATTATCAAATTCTTATTTCAAACATCTAAATTAAATTTTTTATTATTTTATCCATGAGGTAAAATATAAAAATAATTTTTTATAACACTAAATAGTAGGTCTTCTTGGTGCACTAGTTTCACCTATTTTATTTATGGTCATTCACCAAGAATAAAAACAAGATAAATCACATCATTTATCAAGAGTTTGTTTTTTATTTTATGATTTATATAAATCATATGGAAAATTTGGATGCTATTTTGATACATAACAGATCCATTTTATTTTATCATCACAACATGCATGTATGTCCACATTTATTATGAAAATTCATAAGGTTTTTTAGTGGAATAATTTTTTGTGAATTGATTAACCTGTCAAAGTGCTCAAGTTATTTTCCAATGTTTCCAAAGTTAACACATTTTCATGGGTGAGGATATTTTAAATTTAGGAGGATATTTTTAGTAGAGGCCACCGAATTCCCACAATTGTTATTTTTTATTTGGGAGAGGGTTTTTACAAAAATTAGGATTACTTAATACTATATGATATTACTGGTAGTATATAATTATCTTTATATTATATAGTTGTTCATAATTACCATTATAATTTGAAAAAAAATAAAAGATTCTAATGTTAAATTCTCTTATGTTTATCTTCAGTGTTGTTGATGTTTTCTTCATTGAGAGCTTCATATAAAGGTGGATCCTACTATAGTATTAACCAGTTGATTATATTAGGGTACATGGCCAATCAATGGTGAACTTAATGTTTTAATTAATCATTTGATTATGTTTAGGTTTCATATTGGTAGGATTAGTCACCATATTTGGGTTTATGGATTTCCCATTGCCTAATTATGGTGTATATAAGATGTAGTGTTAAGATATTAGTAATCATATATTTTGAATTATATTATTATTATTATTATTATTATTATTATTATTATTATTATTATTATTATTATTATAAGGGATTGTGAGGTTTCCACATTAAGGCAAATTAGTTATATATTTAAGTATTATTCTCTTCATTTCACTTTATTGTGTGGATTTTCTCTTATTGTGAAAGTGAATGTGATATTCTAATTATGTGATCCATTATATTTCAATCTATTTTGTGATTATAATTTTGTAATATAGTAAGTTAATTACAAGGGGTATTAGAGATCTGATTTTTGAAGGGTTATAAAACACATTAAATTATTAAAGGGAAGAAAAAAATAATTTTTTTTAAGCATGAGGGACTTTATATGACATAATCTGGGTTAAAATCCTAACTTTTCAAAATCATGAATAGCTTGTAAACCATTTCAAAAAAATTAGTGATATTTAATGGATGCTGGGTACTAACATGAGGAAGGTACAATAATTTTTTTTGTTTTTTGTGATATTTCACTTTATTTTATTACAATGTTATTGTTTTTATAAATTTACTCTAAAATCCATAAATTTTAATTTTTTGGGGTTTTCTTACATTTTTGGAAAGCTTGTTAATTTTTAAGGTTATGTTTTATATTTATGTTGATTATGTTCATTTATATTGCATAGTTAGCTAAAATAATGACACAAGGATAAGTATATGATAAATTTTTAAAATAGAATTCATACCTAGCTCTATGTGTTGTAAAAGTAAACATGTAAAAAGAAAATATTTAATTGACAATTAAACTTAAAAAGAGGATAAATATGATAGAATAATAACATATCAATGAATTATATAGATATAAATGTAAATTTGATTTATGAATGCATGTAGCTAAAAATTTACTAAATTTGAAGTGTTGAATGTATACACATAATATTTTCAATTTTATCACATTAATGACACTTTCTTTTATAACAATGTGTTGATACATCAATATCCATAAGTGCATACCTTAAAGGGTACACTAGAAATAAGGTGGGGTTGGTTCATTGTACTTTGTGAGAGATGTTTCCATACTATTTATTGTGCCATATAATCATTACTATTGGTTTGGTATCCTCTGTTTCTCCTTCCATCTTACCTATATGTCTACTTTTCATCCAAATCTTCCATCTTCCCTCTATCCTATTGTAGTCTCCTAGATTATATATTATATTTCATTCTTACCTTACCTATACTATATTATCTTGGATGGTATAATTATAATTTTATCTTATAACACATTAATATATAACACATTAATCTTCTCTACTTTCACTCACACTTCTACTTCTAAGTAATATATGAAGGAGTTGGACGTTAGGTCCTTATATTTTAGGTATAGTCTTGCAGTGGTTTTGAAACACAATAGGGGAAGTTGAACCAAGAATGTTCACCTTTTATTTGGAGTCCCCCACTAAGTATTATTAGGTATTATTATTTAAATTTTATGTAATCAACCTAATACATCTCTTGAAGTTTCATTTAAGATAAACAAGGGGATTGAAGTGTCATGAATCTAGCCATAGATGAGTATCTCTATCCATACTCTATCTCATTTATTTACTTAGTAGATAATAAATTACATGTTTATTTCTATTATGAATTTATGTGTTTATAATTTATTATGATATTCCTCATATATAATAAGTTGGTATAGATACATGGTTTCTTGTGCTTGTCATCATCACCTTTAGGTTGAATAGACTGCTAATTGATTGACCATTGCACCCATCAACTTATTATTTTAGTGATTTCACTATATTGGATTAGGTTACCCTTATTCATAAATTACTTTCATAAGTTATCCCTATTAAATACTTGATACACCCATTTAAAATCATTATTACAATCACTTACCCAACATTATCTCTAGTGAGATCTATAACCCATGTCATAGACTTAGGCTTCAAAACCCTTTCTTCTTGACATTTGAGTGTATATTACCCTCTAATAGGTCTATGGTTATTATTAGTCCTTACCTAACTATCCAAATATATACTAGTTATATTATTATGACCTTATTTGAGTCCTAGTTTATTGAAATAAAGAGTATAGTTATAATTCATCCAATCATGTGCATACATTTGGTGAATCGAAGGTGAATCTTATCCAACCTTTAGTTGGATCATTTACACTTTTTAATTTTTTCTTCTTAGTTACTATTTTAACCTTTTAAGACTTATTAAAAGTAAATCCTATATTATTAAAGAGATGAGTATAGTAAATTAGGGTATAAATATGCAATAAATACAACCATTCATTTGTTATAGAATTGACTAAATTTAACCTTTATAAAAATAGAAATAAATAATATAAATAAGAAATTATCTAGAAAATGATTGAGATGTTGAAAACTAAGGTATATGTTGGTTTGAGTGTCACAAATAGGATCTAGGTGTCAAAACCCATTGTAGATAATATCACCCTAATTATAAAATAGTGTTATGTGGTGTTAGTGTCCCTATTTTGGTGGTAGTGTCCTTTGTGCAAGACTATTTCAAGCTTCTGGTTACAATTATGTCTAGGTCTGTAACACCTATCTTCTGTGCATGAGTTCTAAAACCCTGAAGATGACCTATTTTAACTAATTTTATGATCAAACCCTAATCCTCAATGTTATTAGGGCATCTAGCTGATACAAGAATAAATTGTGTTTCTTAGTGGGGTAGGTTGGAAATATTCATCACCCTATTATGATGAGATTTGCCTATATATCAATACTCCAAAGAGGTATCAATCTTGATGTAGTTCTCACCACCTAATTACTAGTGTAATTGAAAGTGAATCTAATATGTGTATATACATAATATTTTTATCTTTTATCAAATATGGATGCTTTACATCTTTTAGGAACCCATCATGACTCAATATCTCTAATTACATGCCTTAAGGGGTGCACCAAGAAAGGGGTGGGTATACCTTTGGTGCTTTGTCAAATTTATATCCCTTATTACACATTATTTCCACTCCATTTGTCTCCTAAAACCTTTCCCTAAGCTATTTCTCCTTCCTTTCACATTCCTCTAGTCTTTTCCTCTTTCTATCCTTCTCCTTTCTTGGCACCCTTTTGACTTACCCAAAAAAATAGGTCAACATGGTCGACCTAGTATAGTTTAGGGTCACTTTATCTCTTTAGGTTTTTTAGCCTTCTGACTGACCTAGCACAAACTTTAGGCATTAGCCTAAAAATATGCTAAGTCAACTGGGCAAACCTAGCACAACTAACATTTCTAGATGATTTTAGGGTTAGTTTTGCTTATAAATACAAGGTCATTTTAGTCATTATTAAAATATGAAATAAAGAGTTATTATTCACTTGTGCTTCTTCACAATCTGCTCTTCCACCATTCTACTTGAGGAGTCTTAGCTTAGGTTTATTATTTGGAGAATCTAGTATATTGGATAGGTATTGGATGATTTGGCCTAAAAAAGTGATCCTTACAAACCACAACAACCTCTTGTGAAGCCCCATGAACCAAGGGAGATATTGAATCATGACGAGTTCACATTTAGGTAAGTATATTCTAACTTTGTTATCCTCTCTTTTAGTAGATAGAAGTAGAATAAGTATTGGCTCAAATAATGTTACTCTTCATATTCTATGTATTAGGGTGTTACTCATACTTACTTTATTTAAAGTTCCATATACATATATGATTGCCTTACATCAAACCCCCCACTTTTTACCATAAACTTTGGTGTGCAATAGATTAGTTTACTTTTCTTGTTATTAGAATAGTTTACTTTCTTGTTTATTATCATAAGTGAAATATAAAATCATATGACTCTTTTAGGGTTATTGCATGATTGTGTTAGACTGTAGGCTTTGGAACCCTTCTTAGCATGATATGTTATGATAAGTGATACAAGTGATCTCCTAATTAGGTCTAGTGGATCCCCATATTGGTCATGCTCCCACTTAACAAGTGTATACCTAATCAAAAGTGTAGGTGTGCTATGTATTATTTGATCTAGGATTCATTCATATGCATCATGAAATTTTTATTACATACATTCTAATGAACCCAACGTGAATCAAATCCTTATAAAATTTGTTCACTTTTATTTAATTCTTTTTATAATCATTTATATCACTTAATTATTCCCTATTTGTATTATCTACGTCATCATGAATCTAATGCATTTTATGCTTTGTAAAATAGATGAGTAAAACCAAAGATATAGGCAAAACAAAATCCCTATATCTATTTGTTATACTAGGTCAACCTTATCAACCTAGTATTTTTTTAGCCTCTATTCACTATACTAGGTTGACCTAGTTAACCTAATACTATTTATAGACTCTTTTAATTCTTTTCCAATCTCTATACATTATATTGGATCAACCTAGTTGACCCAATACAATTATACAATACCTATTTATATGATAGGTTAACAAAGTCAACCTTGTACTATTTTATGCCTTCTTTACTTTCCAATTTAGCTTTCTACTTTTCTTGTATGTCCAGCTTAGTTATCTATCTACCTAAATTAGCTCTATGTCTCTATTATTCATTATTATTACTTAACATTATTTTTGTTTCCTCAAGCATGATATCTCCCATTAGAATCTTATTGGACAACCTAAATCCATTTAGACACTCTATGGGGCTCTATTTTCTTCTTATGCTTTCCTATTTCTTCTACATATTTTTAGTTATTGGAGCATTTTGTGATGCCCATCCACACATTACTCTATCCTTTGGGGCATCTTATTATGCCCACCCATATATAATTTTATATTGTGGGGCATCTTGTAATGCCCATCCCTACATCCACTTACCCTTTGGGGCATCTTGTGATGCCCACTCTTATTCTCCATTACATGTTACCCAACTAATTCAACTCCAAGAAACCTTTTGAGACACCTAGGCTTATCTCTCACATGCTCATAATTTATATAGTTATTAATTTAGGATACATTTCATTTTTATCATACTTTCTATCTATATAAATCTAATAATTTTTGAAAATTATTTAAGCATTAGTCTCTCCCTCTATGGTGGTTCCCTCTTGTTCACGAACCTTTATTCCTTCCTTTTTGGTCTTTTGGTTTCTTGATGTACCATAGCCTTCATTATCTTATTTTTTTATTATCCTTCTATTTACCAATTTTGATTTGGTTCCCCTTGGGTTTTTATTTTGTGAGTTTATTTTTAAGATCGTGGATAGGACCCAACATCCCTTACAAAACCACCATCTTTTACTTATTTTCCTTCTCATGTTGCTACTTGTCAATGATACTTTGGCATCTTTTGGGATTTTTCTTTTGTGAGGTGATTTGTACAAAGGTTCCCTCACCTTTACTTTTCTCTTGCTTATTAACACCTTCATGGGTCTCTCTTTTATGAGTTGCTTTGTAAGATCATGGATAAGACCCGACCCTCCTCATAAAATTACCATTATTTTTATGTTCTTGATCCTTGTTCTTAAACATTAGCTTTTGATTCTTTTGACTAGATTAAATTTACATAACAATCTATGTTAGCATGTTTTCCTCCATTTTACTCATTTTTATGATAATGAATCACACTTTACTATCATTATATCCCTCTTTTTTATATTTATCAAAAATTTTGCAATTTGAAAAAATTAGAATTGTTTCTTGTGTCATTTCCTCTTGATTTCCCTTTTCTCTCATCTCCACATTAGATAAAACAAGGTTGAAGTCAATATATCACTTTTATTTCACCTAGATTTATGAGACTCTTATACACCATGCTCTTTAAAGTTTCTCTTTCTTAGCAACCTTGTCCTAAGTTTTCAAATTAAAATCATCTTTAGAACCCATGCTTGGTGTTCTAAATCCATATGGAGGAGGAATAGACAAATCCATTAAAAATTTTAAAATCCAAATTATTTGAAAATAAAAGGAAATTATATCTAAAAGGCAACATACAAGTCTCAAAAGTCAAATTCACACCAAAAGACATGATTAGAATCACATATCATATCTCTAATTGAAGCTCAAACTCTGTAATCAGCTTCACATAGAGCCTAAGTCATTTTGGTTGTGGTAGTCCAATAGATTGGAATAGAGTAATTCAAAAAAAATTATGCTTCTACCTACTTTTTCACTTAAGTACCCAATATTCATAGTAGATTGATGACTCTATAAGGGGTCCTAAATAATGGGGAACATGTCATGGGGAGGTAGGTCCATTTTAATTTTCATGCATATAGCCTTCATGGGATGATCTATATACTCCATTTATTGACTTAGGACTTGTGTAGCTAATAAAATTTCTTCATTGCTCTTAAGGTCTAAATTCCTCTTGTTTTGACAAAACTAATTTGAGTATCTTGACTTTGATAAAGAGTTCTCTCTACCTTGTTTTTTCCTTCATTTCTCCCCTCCACCCATTTCATCTTCCCCCTTGACAACCAAATTGTGATTCCAAATTTGTTTTTCCTCTTCTTTAAATTCCTTTTTCTTCATTTCTTAAAAACATGCTAGCAGTACTGTGTTTTAGTTTTATCTATCTTTAGACAAAAAAAAACATGTTTGAGAAACATTGGATCATATTTTTCACTTCATTTTACATTTACTAGACTTAATTTGCTTTTCTTTTTCCATTTATCATGATTTTATTTTCATGTTATTATGGACACCTGAGTTCATACCCTTTTTCCATTATTGAGTGAGATGTGGATTGTTACTACTCATTCATCAATGTTGTTTTATCTTTTATGCACCTTTTTCCATTGTTAAGTGAGATGTGGATTATTACTTCTCACTCATCAATGTTATTTTACCATTTTGTTTTTATTTTTACCATTTATTTCTCTTGCTTATCATTCTTTTTTAAACATGTATCCCTGGTTTGAATTAGTGAGTTTGCCTTTTCTTACTTGTGGTTTACTTGTTTGAGTTTTTTATTCTTTAGTAGCCTTAGATTTTTTATTACCTAATTTACTATTGTTTGACTTGGTAATTTGGTCTAACATAACACATGTAACCTTATATTTCCAAATTTCCCAAGTATGTCCCATCCTCACAGCACTAGCTATCTTGGCTTTTCTTACATTTTTTTTCTCCTTAGTTTTATATTTATGGGTTTGTCGAAAGTAGTCTTTGTGCCCTACACAATCAAAACTAAAAACATAGTTGAAAATTATCACATGATAAAGGTAAGTCAAGGTACACATCAGTTACTTTTTAATTATTTACTTTTTAGATTAGTTTCCCTTTTCTATCATTTATTTTTAGTTATTTTATGTTTTTTAAAATACTACAACTTTTTTTAGCATTAGCATTATGTGTGTCCTTATGTTTTTTATAAAATCACCCTCCCCTGATACACCTTAGTGACACATGATGAGCTTCAAGTGGGGCATATGTATACACATAATATTTTTAACTTTTATCAAATATTGATGCTTTACATCTTGCAAAAACCCATCATGACTCAATCTCTCTGAGTGCATGCCTTAAAGGGTGCACTAAGAAAGGGGTGGACAGACCTTCGGAGCTTCATAATATTATTTCCCCTTATTTCCACATTATTTATAATCCATTCATCTCTTAAAACCTTTCCCTAAGATATTTTTTCTTCCTTGCACTTCCTCTAGTATTTTCCTCTTTCTATCATTTTTCAACTTGCTTGACACCCTTTTTACCTACCCATCAAACTAGATCGACCTAGTTGACCTATTATAGTTTAGGGTCACTTTAGATCTTTAGGTTTGTTATCCTTCCAGTTGACCTAGCACAAACTTTAGGCATTAGCCCAAAAATGTGCTAGGTCAACTAGGTCGACCTAGCACAACTGCCATTTCTGAATGATTTTAGGGTTAGTTCCACCTAAAAATACAAATTCATTTTGGTCATTATTATAATATACAAGAAAGAGTTATTATTCACTCGTGCTTCTTCACAATCTGCTCTTTCACCATTCTACTTAAGGAGTCTTAGCTTAGGTTTCTTATTTGGAAAATCTAGTATTGTGGATAGGTCTTTGATGCTTTGGCCTGACAAAGTGATCCTTATGAACCACAAAAACCTCTTTTGAAGCCCCATTAGCCAAGGGAGAGATTGAATCATAAAAGGTTCACATTCAAGTAAGTATATTCTAACTTTGTTCTCCTCTCTTTTAGTATATAGAAGTAGCATAAGTGTTAGCTCAAATAATATTACTCTTCATATTCTACGTATTAGGGTGTTATTCATACTTAATTTATTTGAATTTCCCTATACATATTTGATTTCTTTGCATCTAACCCCCCACTTTGTGCCACAAGTTTTGGTGATCACTAAATTAGTTTACTTTTATTGTTATTAGAATAGTTTATTATCTCATTTATTAGCATAAGTGAAATATCAAATCATAGGATTATTTTAGGGTTGTTGTGAGATTGTGTTAGACTGTAGGATTTATAACCCTTCCTAGCATGATATGTTATGACAAGTAATACAAGTGATCCCCTAATTAGGTCTAGTAGATCCCCATATTGTTTATGCTCTCACATAACAAGTGTATACCCAATCAGAAGTGTAGGTGTGTTCTATCTTATCCAATCTAGGATTAATTAATGTGCATTATGCAATTTTAATTGCATATAGTATGGTGGTTGACTTGATAATTTTGAATGTTCTTGAGACTAGAAATCTAAATAATCTAAGATTAATAATGTTGTAGATGGTAATATGTAGAAGTAGGATAAAATAGGGATTGATAACCTTAATTGTACACAACTTATTCTGAGTTTGTATATGTAATTTGAATTTTATTTCCATCTAGTAGATAAAGGGATAAAATTCACGTATATATACTATTATGGTTATTGTGTGGGTGTTAAAAGAGGTCTAGGCAAACCCTAATAGGTCTAATATTTGAAAGAATATTTGTTTGTGGAAAAAGGGTTGAAAGAATATTAGTACCAATATTGGGACATTAATGCCATGCTGTACTAATATCCCTATTATGGAAGATAGTGTTTATGTGGTAGGACCTAAGACATGAAGGGTTAGGATGTAATAATAAGGGTCTAAGAATACTTTATGGATGACTAAGGACACTTGTGGCTCATATAAAGGCTATATAAGTGTGAAAATAAACCCCAAGATAGGTCTAAGGCTAATCTAGGGATAGGTAGTCTCAAGTATCACTCTTAGCACTCGAGTTTTATTTTTAGGTAATTACATGTGCCTCCCTTTATTCTAAAAATGCAACAAAATGAATTTAGTATGATAAAGGAAAATAAGTGTACATGCACTTACCTAAGAAGTGAATCTTGTGAGTCTTGATTTGAGTATGTGAATCATACTCCATTGCATGTCCTATAATTGAAATGTGCATAAATTAGTCCTTACTTAAGAGGTATCAAAAGTAAATACAAAATTGAGTAAATAATTAAAACTAGCTAAAACCTGATTAAATGAATAAGAGAGAGGAAATTAATGAATGCACCTCACTAGGTACATGAACTAATACATAAACATAGTGATAACCTATGTGTGTGTGTGCATGTATATAGTGATCAATCAGTGAATATCTTGGACTGAGATAATAAATTTTTCAATACCCATGTGTGGATGGCTCAAGAACTCATTTTATTTTGACTCCATCATTGTCCACCTCTGATTGGTGCATCATGACCTATGAATATCTTAAATTGGATTGATAGTGTGTCCAACACTCTCATGTAGGTGGCTCAATAACTCAAGTAGACTATGAATCCATCATTCCTACCCATGTGTCGTATATGTATATGAGAATTAAACTACATGATGTAACTATAAATGTCTAACTGGAGATGTGTAACTAAAGATGTTAGCTCTACAACCACTTATTTATATTAGGTGGATTTGAGCCACTCAAGAATGCCAACCATTATAGATGGAGTAAGTAATGATTTTAGTGTATAACCTAGAACATGGTGGATGATGTGTATATCATAGATAATGACATGGAGTTTTTCATTCCATCTATCAACTAGTGTGTAAGTGAGCATACAAAAATAATGTGCCATGCACATAACCCCAAATCTAATATCTAAACATATGGATTCTGGAATGAGTTGTAATAATCTATAGTTGAGTATCTGAATGGTCATGTCATGTATGATTCCCCCAGTCTAAGTAAATTGGTATTGATCTAAGATAAATTGGTATGAATCTAAACTAAACTACGTAAAATTGGTAAATCTATAATTAAATACGTGCAAGCCTAGATTATACCTACTATACTTTCCTAGCGAATCTATATTTTAATAAAATTGAGGCTATTAGATAGTAATTCCATAACTTGGATAGTAGTGCCATGTGGCACTAGTATCCCAATTTGGGTGCTAAATTTTATCTATTGTAAATTCTATACAACTGTATTGATCTATGTGTCACTATTTTCCATTGCGTTTACCTAAGTATAATTTCTACATTTTGAACTTGTATGATGAAAATTATATTTTGAATGCATTCTGGTAATTTGATCTCTATGATAAACCCCTATGAATGCCCATCTTTTGAGAGAAGTTATTTAACATGTGCAAGAACATCCTCAAAATAAAAATCTCTACAAAATGTGTGTTAGCTGGAGCATATATGATATCTGAATAATAATACAATATATTATTCATACATATCATTGCAATGTAAGTTAATTTGATCATAAGTTTGTAATGTGTGATGTATGTTATGTCTAGCATTCATAAGGTTGTCAAGATATATATAAAAATGTATGTAATAATAAATTTGAGTAATACTTAAGTATCTACCTAGGGGGATGGGGCATGATGTCCATCAAGTCACCTAAGTAGGAAGGGTAGATGCATGAGGTCCCTCATGGAATCTAAAACTTGAGTGTGTAACAATCAAGATACAAGGTTCATGGCCATGATAAATATAATAAAACATACATAAAACACAAATGAGGCACACACATTAGGCCAAGGGGCTAAAATATAAGGGACATGAGCACATGTCAATAAATATGAGAAAGCAAGACATAAAATGACATGTTAAAATGTCCACATATGCAAACATAAAACAATTTATCTTAGAGCCACATATAAGGACATGTTCAAATGTCTACATGCAAAATAAGGAAATCACACACAAGTACTTGGGAAAATGTTCAAATCATACATATTGTGAAAATAAGTGGCATAGAGCAAAAGAGAAATTGCACACTCAAATTCCCTCAAATAGAAAAATCACAGAGATATAATCAAATTTAAACTAGGAAATTTAGAAATGAAAGTATACATGAACATGTAATACAAATATGTGTAAAAAATAAAAGGTACATATGCCAAGTCTAAAATATTAATATGTAAAATAACATCTAAGTGTAGCATGATCAATATCAAGATATAACAATGTTAAAGCTATGTAGAGTATAGAAAGATGTAACCTGGTAATCAAAACTATGTATAGGTTTCTCATATGGAAGAACCCATGTGTCTGTGCATATGCCCCTAGTGGGTAGATAATAAATATTTTGGATCGATGTAGTGGACCTGAGTCCTATAGTAAATCTTCAAGCACTCAATAAGAGTAAATGAAGCATGCATGTATGATAAAACCAACTATACTAAGATATCTATCATATGTATTGTCTAGAAAATATAAGAGATTTAAACATGGTAATGCATACAAATTATAATTTTGTTTTTTGCATAAAATTTTGAATGTTTTTTGTGTGTTTTTGAAATATTATATTGTTTCTTTTTCTACATATAAGCTATGTAAACTAAACATGAGAATCAAAATATGTATAAAGAGCAAGAGATAAGGAAAGTATGTACAAGTAGGGAACAAAAAACTAATGGATAAGTCTCATGAAAGACTCACTATCAATGTGGCCTATGTCAAAAATAGGAAAGGTAATAGCTCATGTAGTCTGACTGATATAATGTAGTTGAATCATGTTGCAAGATGAATATGAGTATTTTTCATCATCTAAATAATAATAACCTATAATAATAGAGGGAATCACCTCATACTATAGAGTTGACCCTTTTGAATTATGCTTTGGAATATCGATTGTGATTTTGCTCTTTGAAAATATGTTTATTGTAGCCATATGATATTGTGGAAGCTCTTTTACTAGAAAGCCTTTTTTGAGAATGCTTGTTGGCTTAGCATGATTTTGACTCTATAACTTAAGTTCTTTCTCTTTTTGTAACATTTACTATATATCTGGACTTGATGCCTTGATAAACTATATCTATGATTGATGTGCCTTAGGATGTTTAACAAATCCCAAACCTTGTTGACTGACATTATTAACTACTAGAATAGTAGTAGTGATGCCTTATTTCTTCTTACCCAAACCTTGACCATGATAATCAAACTATTATATATATTTTTTAACCAAACCCATATTTCTTTTAAATTTGATCCTCATTTTGGAGAGGTAGATTTATGTATTTTACTTGCTTTACCTATGATTGTTGTATTTTTTCTTAATTTTACTATGCTTTGTGAACCTTTTTTTTAGTTATACTTTGGTAACCATTTTTATAATATTTATGGATTTGAATCTTTTTTAATTTGCATATGTGTCATTATATGTTGTGTGGATGATGTGTCATTGTGTGAATCATATGTATACATTATATTTTTGTATTTTCCTTCTCAATTCAAAACATAAATTGATGTCATTCCCATACATTATATGATATGCACAATAATATTTAGATATCCTCAATATAATTGGGGTAGGTAGGTTGATCAAATTATCTTTAATAATTTCCATTAGTATCTCACTTGAAATCTTATTAGACCATTGTAAGCTTTTTGAGTCACTTCTAATAGATACATTGTGTTTTACTTTATGATTTGGATATGAAAGAGTGTGAGGCATAAATTTTATAGGCATAGATGTATAAACATGATTGACACTAGCATATTATGAAGACTTTGTACATGTAATTTGATTTACCAATAATGTGACTTGTTTACTTAATAACTAATTTTAATTTTGTAATTATGATATTATCTTGCTTATATTGATAGTTTGATCCCTTATAGTCTCACAATTGTAAACCATGGTTACTTTTGATTAAACATGTAGGCACACACCCTATATGGGAGAGGTGTGGATAGGTTGAGTATGTACATTAGTAAAAATAATATATGTTATGTCATCTCATGAAGGAGTGATATCATGGACCTGGTTAGATGTAAAGTAGTTATCACCCTCATGTAGATGAAGAGGAGAAGGAGATTCTTTCATGTGCATAAGATATGAACATTATTCTTAAAACATAGTTGTTAGCTTATGTACTAAATATTATATGTGTGTAAGGGTTTTTTTAATGGAATTCCACATAAGATAAAGATAACATGATATGAAATATGACATGTATTGTAACTATTATAAATCATCATGTATATATGTGTTTATGTCATCTTTGAATTCATTCCAAATAAAAAGAAACAAGCTTGCAGGATAAGCTAGAAAACTTTACATTAAAAAGTCATTAACTCAATTTTTCATTATCATCATGATTATATGAAATATAAATCTAGTTGAGGGTCCTAGAAGGTTAGGGTTTAAGTAGTATTTGAAGTAAGTCAGGTTCATCAAATGTTATAAACCTTTAAAACTTAACAAAAGTAAGTCATATGTTGTTAAAAATATTAATATTAAATTAGGATATAAATATGAAATAAATATAGCCACTAATTTTTTATAAAATTGACTAAATTTAACCTTTCTAAAAATAACAATAAATAATGAAAATGAGAACTTAGCTAAAAATTGATTGAGACAAATGACACGGAGGTTGAAAATTTAGGTATAGGTTAGTATGAGTGTCTTAAATAGGATCCAATAGTATCACCCTTATTAGGTATTAGTGCCATGTGGTGCTAACATCCTTATTTTTCTAGTAGTGTCCTTTGTGCAAGACTATTCTAAGATTCTAGTTACACTTGTGTATGAGTCTGTAAGGCCTTTTCCTACATACGTGAGTTTTGAAAACCTCTAGATGACCTATTTTAACAAATTTTATGAGAAAAACCCAATTGTTAATGTTGTTAGGTCATCTTGTTTATACAAACAAAAAAATGTGTTTGTTAGTGGAGTAGGTTGGACATCCTCAATATCTGATTGTGATTAGAGTTGCCTACATACTAATAATCTAAAGAGGGATCAAGCCTGATGTAGTTATCTCCACCTAAGTATTGTTATAAGTGTAAGTTAATCTAGTATAATGGATGACTTGAGTTCTTTGAATGTGATTGAGATTAGAAATATGAATATTTTAATATTAATAATGTTGTAGATGGTAGTGTGTATAAGTAGGGCAGAATAGGGATTGATAACCTTAGTTTTGCATAAATTGTTCTGAGCTTGCATATGTAATTTTCATCTTATTTTCATTTAGTGGATAAAATAATAAAAGTAATGTATATATACTATTATGGTACATATGTAGGTGTTAAAAGAGGTCTATGCTAACCCTAGGAGGCCTAAGATTTGAAAGAATATTTATTTGTGAAAAAAGGAGGGAAAAGAAAGTATCACCAATATTAGGACACTAGTGCCATGTGGTGTTACCATCCCTATTATGGTGCTAATGTCTAGGTGGTATGACCTAAGTCACAAAGGGATAAGATGAAAGAATATGGGATTGGGACTAATTTAGGGATGCCTAGGGACAAATGTGGCCCACACAAAGGTTGGATGAGTGTGAAAATAGGTTTTAAGATAGGTCTAGGGCTAAGCTAGGGATAGGTGGTCTCAAGTAGCACTCTTATCACTCAAGTGTCATTTTTAGGTGATTATAGTTACATCTTCACAACCATAATATATCTTAGAAAATATTCTAATCAAACTATATCATGCAACACATTATAGTCTTCTTATTATTTGCTGTTGTATGATTCAACCCGATATAGTTTCCATATTTTCCCAACTATATCAACCATTCTAATATATATAATTTTTTAAAATAAACCCCATTATCTATCTCAATATAATTAATTTATCTAAGCATACTATCTTAGACACCCCAATACACCTTTCTATTTTATAATTCTATTCATACTATGTCAACTAGATTGATACAATCCATTTTTAGCATTCTTGTGACATCAACTACATTGGCCAACTCAATAGAGTTATTTTTTAATCATTTAAAATTTAACACATTTTATAAAAATACAAAGAGAAAACTTGAAAATATTTGCAAGGATTCAATGAAAATAATACTAATGCTATTGAATTCACTAATCGAGATAGGTTTTCCTAAAATACTTCCACTCTTTATCATTTTTTATTTGTCTCAACATCATATTACCAATTTTAATATGACTTCCACTAAATTATAATTCCATGAGCCTTATAATAATCCTAAAAACACTAGATGAGGTCACATACTCTAAGACTGTGAGGTTGAAGAGGAATGTGGCATAAAATATACATATGAAATGAAAATATTTCTCAAAAATCATACTAAGGATAAGGGAAATTACCCTATTATTATCTATCAAATCATGATGGAACTCCTTATGGAATATCCCCCTCCCCCAAATCACAATTTTTCTACAGGGCTTGGGAAAAATCAATTTGTGACTTCCCTATTTAATTCCTCATCCACCATAACTAAAATAACTAATAACATGGAAATTATATAATTTAGTGGGACTACCAATAATTCTCACATTAATACCAATGTTAATTACACATTTAATGCATCCCAATAGGCCACTCAAGCCTCTACTTCTAGCCAAAATACTCATGATCCTAACCATCTTATCTTATAATAAATGAGTCAAATGGATATAATTTAAACTATTAATAGTGACAAAATTAGGAAAATTCAAAAAAAACTTATACGTATACGAGGGAAACCTCAATAGGTTTAGTGGGGAGTGCCAAATAAAAAACCTCCCCACCCACCTTAGAGTCATTCTTCACAACCTCATCCTGCAACCACCACTTCATAAAGAATATATAAAACACCTTTAAAACTAACCCTTATTTAAAATAGGTTATATCACTCCTAAAATATTTTATAATGGGTCTATCAATATTTATTTTTATTTGAATGAATTTCATAATCTTTATAAATACTAGATTAAACTTAACACCTTTGTCGCTACCAAACTACTTATCAAAACCTTTTATAGTGATACTTATAATGGTATAATAAACTTAGGTAGGACTCTATTTATAGTTTTTAATGATTAGTTAATTAATTTTTTTAAGATTTTTTATCTAGTTTATTTGATTGAAAATAACTTTTCTCAATTTACCAATTACAAACTAATGGAAAATGAGACTACCCGTACTTTTATCAAATGTTGAAAATCCTTAGCCAATAAAGGTGGAAAAAGTATTGTGGAAGATTAAATATTTTTAATCCTTAATAATACATTAAATTTAAAATTTCAATAAATCATTATTAATCTATCTCCAAAATAATTTTAGGAATCTTTAAATCAAACCAAACACTAAGACTACCTCATAAGACAATTTGGGTCCTCCCAACCTAAGCTTGGAACTTGAATGTTTACGAGACTTAAAATTAAGTATGATATTAAATATTTTTTATATGATAATTATGATTCCAAGATATCCAACCATGATATTATGCTAATAATTTCCAACAAAGCATCTACATCCCCACCTATAAAGTAAAGTCCCTTCTAGAATCTTCCTCCTCCCTCACAAATCAAATTTTATAAAATCCATGAACAATTTTAACCTAGATGATATAAGGAGAAATATTAATCAAAACTCACCTATATATATATATATATATATATATATATATATATATATATATATATATATATATATAATCCATCCCATCTTAATTCTGATTGGTATGATCGTAATTTTTTTTGTTGGTTTCATGAAAATTGAGTTCATTCTCAAGAAACTTGTAATAAACTTAGAAACCTATATTTTGAGTTCTTGTTTGGTCCAAACTTCAATCATAAGTCCATGATTAGAGAACATCACCAATATTATGATAATTTATATAAGGCTTATGAATATAAGGTCAAACATTAATTAATTCATTAAGCTAATACTCACCTTACCATATATTCCAATCCTATTCCAAATCATACTCAAATTCAATAAACTAACAATAAAAACCAAACATATTCTCAACCAGTTGATAATGTTGTTGAAACCATGGTCAATAATAATGAAAACTTAATGAACCTAAAAAAACATGAAACATGTTATTTCCTACATCAATCACTATCCTCTTCAACATCAAATTCCTTGTCTAATTTATATAATATTTAAAAATTATCTTCCATGTCACTTTTTTGGTATTAGATCCATAGAAATCATTTTTTATATACTTTATAATATCCCAAATGTATAATCAAAACTAATAAAATTTTATTTGGATCTTAATGTTTTAGTTAACTTAATAAAATTACCTATTTTTACAATTGCATTAGCCATCTCAATATAGTTCATTTCTTCAACCACTTCTATTCTTATTGGATTGGTTATTTTAGTACAATCTCTTGTTTCTAGTTCAGGTCCAACTGTATAAGCTAGCTTGGTATAATTTTTTTATTTGATTGATTATATACTAATTATATTATCCAACTTGATATATTCATATTTGTCTAATCTTGAATCTATTGTATCATCTAGAATGGTACTATCTATTTATTTACCCAATTACAATTTTATTATATCAAATAGGTTGATACAATATGTTTATAATGTTTTATCATAAAATTAATCAACCATGCTAATACATTTGGCTCATCTAGCCTCAAATATACTAGAAGTGCCAAGACTATACACTTTAACTCAAAACCAAACTAAATTGGGTTTAGATACATCTATAGTTAACCTTATTTAGAATGCATTCCCTCTTTTATAGTCCTATCCAACTCACACTAGCTTTTAACAGTGGGATATCATTGAAGAACTTTATGTAATTTAATATTGAATCTTGTTTCTTAAACTTATGAAGAATTATCCATGAAATTGAAATCAGCTTATGCAGCTTTTGTTTGACATGAGCATTCCTCAACCACTACCAATGGGGCAAGAATCTACCATGCTTAGGTATGAGGAAATAATCTTGAAATATTGTGAATATATTTTCATCCATGTTGATCACACTATAGATTCATCTATCTTAAAATTTCCCATCACATCTAGGATTCCCAATGAAATATTACTTCATGTAGACAATCCTCCTATGTTTATTAGTGTCTAATTTTTTGACATTTGATTTAAGTGAGCCTTAATATATTAAGGATATATATCTTGTATCACCTCCTTAGATTTCATTAAAACCATAGTATATTCTAAATTAAACCTTAATTCTACCCAAATAATGTACCAAGGATATGATTGAAGATAAACTCCTCCATAAGGATTTGTTTGGATTCATATTATGGTACCACGCATTACAATTAGAGTTAAGGTCATGAAACTAAAACTTTATCTATCTCATAAAAGTTTTATTGACCATCCTTAGACTAATCATAGGAGGTTCATGGCCTCTTTTTCATTTAAATATGTGAATTTTCCTTACATAGGATCCATTGATAAGGTACAAGGTAATGTCAACCCTTATAGTTTTGAACAAGTCAAATATTTTGGTCTCTATGAAATCATAGCCCTTGAACCTTTACCTAGCATTCCATTTCATGAGTATTAACATTTTAACTATCATTTAAACTAAAACCAAGGTTATAGTGGTTACCCTAAGCTTGTGGGAAACATTCCACCTAAGCTCCTTGATTTTGATGATGTTGAGACTAGTGAGATTAGCTTGAAAATAAAAATGTCAAACCTTATTTCAAACAACATTATTTAGTTTTTACCTACGTTATGACCATGTTATCATAATAATCCAAGTAATGAATTCACAACTTTTGTGGTTATTCTTAAGAATCCTCCTTATCATTGATCTTATATAAAAATATTGGTTGAATCCTTTAACATAGATTTCAATAGTATTAATTAATATGATAGTTACACCTTAGATGGCCCATACTTATTTGTCTAAGCCCAAGCCAAGGATGAAAAAAACATTAATTAAAATTCATACATTCAAGACTCATACAAGAAATACTTTTTTTATTATAGCATTAATTTAGTTGATATCATTTGACCTGACACTCCTCCCTTCAAATTTTATAATATAGTTCATTTTTTATTGATGTTGAAAGATTAGAGATGAAGTTTAAATTTTAATTCACACATAGTTTTAATTATTTATAATATTATTAAGAGCATGTTTGATGATTAATGTATAATCAAACCTTATTATTTTTATATATATTATGATCCTTTGAGTTCACTTCCTCCACAAATGGTGGTTATACTCATACAACTAGTTCATGCTACTATTGAGACTATGGAGTTCCAATCCAATATAAGATGATTTTTTATTCCATTTGATGATGGTTAATTATTAAATTATATTCTAGATTAACCTCATTATGTTACTCCACATAATTTTGATTCAGAATCATGCCCACCTACCTCAAAGGAAGTGCTATATTGGGAGTTTCATAAGGTCTCCAGTTATTCAACTCAAATAAATAGATTACTAACAATTTTTAGCATATCAAAAGTTGAAAGGCCCAAATCCTACCATGGATAGTTGATGACATCAATCTTATCATCCTAATACGTCTTGTTTTTACATATGATTAGTACACATTATTAGACTAATTGTCAAGACCTTGGATAGTATCGAGATGTACTTTGTCTTGAGATGGCTAATTTTACCCTTAATCTAAACATACCGCCTCTAAATATTACACATGATCATATCCCAAAAAATGAGGAAGTGTATTATATTTTTCACCAATTTTATACACATTTTACATATAAGTGTAGATCCATTGAATGACATTTTAGATATTTTGTGAGGCCCCCACCTCAAGATTATTATAAATGTTCACATGGTCCATCTAGGATGATGGAGTAGCCTCCCCTATGACTAGGACTACCTCTTCAACTAGGGGATGTGTGGCCAAATCCATCATGAATGAGACCCTCTCTTACTCACTTATGTCATTCTCATCAAGAGGTTCCATGTCTTCATCATTTTAACACGTGTACTTTTTCATATGAACTCATTCACAAGGTGGTCCTTACAAAATTCTTAGAAAAGGTAGAATAGAATAGTTTGAGTTAGATATACATTACAACAATACTTAAAATATGATATATATGATGTGTGTAGAGATATTCCACATCATTTGTGAGAAAATATTGCATTCCTTTAGATTTATTTTACATTTTTTTACATAATTTATTTTCATATTTTTATATTTAGTATATGTGATGTTTATTGTACATGTCTTGCTTATATGATGATCTTTATTTTTTTATAACATTGTTTTTAAGCACATATATTTTATTTATATCTTTTTATCACCTTATATAGTCAGATTTTATTTTCCTTTTGGATATTATGTAGCACCTTCAAGTTTTATTTTTAACAATTTATTTATCCTCTCTTTTGGGATGATTTACAATCAACCTTAGCTTACATTGTGGATTTTTGGTAGAACATTTAGGTTTTATTCTATAACATTTTTAGTTCCCCCCCTCATTTAGGATGATTTACAATCAACCTTAGTCTCCCTTGTGAATATTAGGTAGAAACTTTGGATTATTTTCACATATTATGGAATATTTATAGTTAGCATTTGTTTCCTTGTGTTTCATTAATATCTTTTTACATTATCCCTATTTGGGAATGATTTAAATTTGGCGTTTATTTTTATTGTGGAGTTTTATTATCACCTTCAAGGTTTTTTTCCATATATTATATAATGTTTACAATCAGCCTTAGTTTCCTTGTGATTCTTTAGTATTTTTTGTCATTCCCCTTATTTTGGGATGATTTATCTTATCATTTATTTTTATAGATCCTTTTTAAGTTGTTATGGCCTCTCTAGTGACATGATTACCATATTTCATAGCATTTACCTTATTTGTGTTTTTTTTTGTTATTTGACTTACATTTCCATATATTTTTAGATCCCTCTTTTGTCCTAGTCACTTGTAAAGTAAACTCTCTCCTTTTGTGGTCAACTACTAGAATATATTCATTGTTCACCTTTTTCATATGGGCATATCTTCAATAATCCCTATTTTTTCCTCTCTCTTATATTAAGGAAAACTTGGGTAAGTTTATATATTGCACTCTTTCCTATGGTGAAAGTCTAGAAGTACTTAGGCATTATGGTATTTACGTTCTCCTCTCTAATGGCTAGGTGTAGGCTTTATTGTCTTAGTCATATTTAGAACCCATAATTGGTTTTTTTGAATCCATAACAAGGATAAAATAAAAAAAGGTCTAAAATATTTTAAATTGAAATTATAATAAAAGGGAATGTTAAAAGGAAAAATATATTTTAAAATTTGGAACACACTAAAAGATGTGATCTTTTTGGTACATATCCTATTCTCTTTGAATCTCAAACTCCATAATTGCCCTTAGGATAGAGATGAGTTACATTTTAGTGAGGTAGGCTAGTATAATGGGGTAGGAGGTATCATTACATCATTATCTATTTATATATTCTTATATTTTAGTGTCACCTACTTTCTCACTGAAGTACCCAATCTTCATGGTAGACCAAAAACTTTGTAAGGGGTCCTAAAGAGTAGGTAACATGTAATAGGAAGATAGTGTCCTTTTATTTTTCATGCATATAAAATTTATGGGATGATATATATGCTTCACTTGTTAGTTTAAGATTATTATTACTATGTGGGGTTATTTATGTCCTTGATGTTGATAGTTCTTAGTCTTGCCCACTCAATTAGAGTGTCTTGTCTCTAGTAAGGATTTATACATCACCTTTGTGGCACTTTTCATCCATCTATCCTCACACATATTTCTTTATTTATGATTGATGGCTATTTATTATACCTAATCATGTCCCTCTTATTTACCCTCCCATTTTTTATCTATTTTGCTCAAATTTTGTTTTTAAATTCCATTTATAGTGCCTCATGGCTTTTTAATTTTTGATTTGTATTGTAATACCTTGGGAAATGAAACTTGACCTTCCTCACAAATGCCCATTAAAATTCATATCCACACCATCCTTGTCATCATATTTATGTCTCTAGATGGTTGTATTTTTCTACATCTTGTTTTAGCACAAACATTACTTTTGATTTTTCACTCATTAAGGTTTTTGCTTATTTTGATACATTTCCTTGTTTGATTTGAGTCTTTCATAAGTCTTACATTAGATCTACCTATTATCTATTTATTATTTTACCATATGTAGGATTCATTTTTGCTTTACTTATCTTATGTTGGATAACATTTTTGTACATTTTTCAAATTTCATTATTTGATTATCTTTCACATTTTATTACTGACATTTTATTATTTTTGTACAGTTATTTTACTAACATTTTTTATTTTTTACATTCATTTATTCATATTATTTACATATTTTGTTATTTTTTTTCTATTTACTTACTTAAAATATCATTTTTATTACTTAGTTATTGTTCTTTTTAACTATGCATTTTATAACATTTTATAGAAGATAATAAAGCATACATCTTACAATAAAATTTTCACATAGCATGATACCAAAACCATATTATGTGATAAAAATTAAAAACCATGAGTACAATAACATGTATATTAAAAAAATTGTACACACACACACACACACATTTGTGTTATTCATTTAATCTCCACATGATGGTCAGTTTGGCACCACACTCCATAAGGATCATGTTTCTATCACTACATGTAAATATGTCTCTAAAGTGTGTCTCATAGGACATACTCTCTTGGTGTCTCCCTATGTTCCATCCATATCTATCTTTGCTTGGTGCACTCAAGCCATAATCACCCTATGGGAAGTGATATCCTTTGTTAGGGCTCTCTACATTATAGCCACCTACTACTATCCCTCCATATCTACTCCTTCTAGGAATAATGATGGAGTAATAACCTTATTTCACTACTATATATCTCATTTAGTACCAAAAAATAATATAAACCAACTAGTATGCCATCTTAATAAAGGTATGACTAGGTCCACCATTTGAGTTGTATCATGATTTAGCAGCTTTTCATCCAAATCCCATGATTTTTAGTCTCCACCCATGGTATTATATCTTATTGACTCTACTATTTTATATGTAAAACACAAATCAAATTTTACATCACACACACACACACACACACACACACACACACACACACACACGTGTGTTTGTGTGTGTGTGTGTGTGTGTGTGTGTGTGTGTGTGTGTGAGCACCATAACTACAAGTAAAGATATCACTAGTACCTATCATGTATATCTTTAAGTCTAGAAACGTAAAGTGATAGGAAAAAACATAATGTATGTTTCCTTCTTACCTATCATATGATGATTATCCATGATGGTTTCCCTCTTTTATTAGCCTCCTAATATAGGTTTTTTTATCTCTACTTAAGGTGGGTTGAGAATTCACCCACCTATTATTCTTGACTATCAAGTTCTACCTCCCTGAATGTTATACTTGTCCATACATGACCCATCTTTTATATAGTGGCACTTCCCCTTCCACTATCTCTTCATATTAAGTAACCATTTCTTTCTCCCCTCTCTTATTTACACATTTATACCATTTCCATCTCCACCCACCTAGGGAATGATGTGGTATCACAATAGGTAACTCCATTGGAATGCATTATCCTCCTATTCCACATGAATATTACATGTCTCACCTAATAGGGTGGGACAATAAGATGATTTGTTTGGTGTGCCAACCCAAGATACCCTATTACTCAGTCGTAAGGTGAGGGTTGGACTACTAGGTGTAATTATTAGTGGTTGGAATCCTTATCCATGATACTAATATATATGACTAGGATTACCATGTGTCTATTTTACCCTAGTAGGACATCCATATGACATGATTCTAGTAAATTCTCACCAAATAAGGATATAGAAAGATATGACCTAGTGTGGTAATCAGTTGGGCCTATATGTTAGAAAGTGCTCATATATCTAACATGAAAATAGTATGACTTATTCCATAGTATACTAACCAAAGATTAGCATGTTATAAAATTCATGCATGAGATGCACCCATATGATAACTCCCATATCATAAAGCATCTCTTACATAAAATTATACTCAAATAAGGATATAATGTACAAGTGCAAAACCCAAAATAACTTATGACACAACATGTGAATGGGCCTTAACTCTCATGATGGCCTTCTAAATATATAAAACTCTCAAAAATTTTACAATAATAATAGTATGATGATCTTATGATCATTATACTCATATGACCCAGTTTCCCATCATGATAGCTCTTGATTCTCATCTACTAATAGGAGGGCATAAAAAATCATAGGAGTTCCCATGTTAAACAATCCAAATATGGCACAAAAATCCTCAAGGATGATGGATACCTCCATAGTATTCCTATCCAACACCCATCTAAAGGTGTCTTTATTCCTCTCCCAATGCCTAAAAAATATAGTGATCAACACAACACTCAGTGGGACTCTACACATATCCATGATGCCTTTGAATCCAAACCAAGCTTACCTAACTTGTTTGACAATATGTAATCACTCCAACATATCCATAAACTATTTCATGTTGATGCATCTCCATAGTTTCCATCACTTTTATAAAATATCAAAAAATAACACCCAATTAAAATTTGAAACAAAAATATGAAATAAAATAGAGAATTTAACCAAAATAACAACTAATATAAAAAGCAAAAAAAGGCCAAATACCCTCAATTTTTTACTTCAATATTGTGTAGGAAAACCTATTAAAGAGTAAAGGTACTAAGGAGGTTGCATGAGAGATTCTGATCAACTCACAAGATGGTAAAAATGGTAGTTTAAAAAATGGTGATGTAATAGTCATCACTCTTCTAGTCCATTTACCCCACAAAGGGACCCACTACACAAAGTCTCTATTATGGGTCATAACACATTATCTTAGGCTGATAGAGAATTGGGAAAGTGACCAAAGGGTAATGATTCCTATTGCATCCATCTGAAACCATCCCTTAAAAATAAAAAGTACCTAGTTTACATTCCTAACACAATCATTGAAAAATCATATTGGATCCTTAAAATTTCCCTCTTAACAAAGGTAAATGGGTCCAGGCCTAATATTGATTCTTTCAAAAAGTGGGCCATTAATAGATGGAAATGAAAAAGATAAATTAAGCTGGTGGCCCTTGCTATAAACTTATTCTTGGTTAAATTTAATAACCATGAAGATTGATTTAAAGTTTTGATGCAAGGTGGTTGGTTTATGGGAAAATCTAACATATCTCTAAGGAATTATAAATCTAATACCAACTTGAATAACACAATAATGAAAGATATTCCTATGTGGGTCTCTCTCCCCAAGATCCCATTATAATATTAGGATATTGTAGTAATTATTGACATGTCAAGGGCCCTTTTCTATCTTATCATGATTTATTCAGTCACCAAATCTTGTTTTAGGATGGTTGTAACTAGATTCTAGGTATTCATCCCTACTGACAAACCTCTTCTCCATTCTATCATGCTTAAGTTTAAATATGGAGTTTGGTCTCAAAGTATTGTTTATTAAAATGTTGATCTAATTTAAAATAAGTGTAACACACTTAGCCATACCTTAAAACATTGTCCCAAGATTCCTAAAACTCCCTAGGTTACCAAACAAGTATGGTTTACAAAACTAGATTCTAAGAGAGTAGTTGACACCCTAACTTCAAGTGGTAAAACTAATAACCCCATAAAATATTTAACTAATTCATTGAAATCATTGGCACCTCTAGTCCCTTCTCCTAGTGGTAACATGATCTATTTTAAGAAAATTTCTCTAATCATCCCATGAGTTGAGGTTTCTCAAGACACAAGTCTAGTCATTGACTAATGTGAGGACCTTATTCTAAACTAACCCAACATGCACAATATTTTATCTTTAAGAAACAACAATGTGTTATATATGACTCTTAGAGCTTCTCTTAAACTAGAATCTATGAGAAACAACCCTTTGAAATTACTCTATAGTGAAATCTCCTTAATTATGGAAATTAATAAGGAAATACCCTTGCATTGGTAAAATAAACCTTTAACTAAAGTCACCCAAAAAATAAGAATCAATGAAAATATAGAAACCACCCTAATTCTAGAAGGTAGAGTTTCTCATAAGAAGGCAGAGAACACTTTGATCAAAGAAAATGGATCCCTCCATAAAATTCTAGAATCACTATCAAAATATCTAGGTCAATATTCCACAATAACCCCTTCTCAAGAACATAAAAGGGAAAAATAAAGTTGGACCTAGGCAAAATATAAAAAAGGTAAAAATGAAAATAGATATAAGGGATAGTCCCAAGCATCTAGGAATAACTCCTAAGTATATGGTCAAAAGGAGGAGATAACTAGTTAAATATCCAAGCTTTGTCAAAGGACCCTTAAATTCACTAGATAAAGATAATGAAAATCATTTCATGGAATTTAAGGGGTTTAAATATCCCCAAAAATAGAAGCTAATTAATAATATGATAAAAATAAATGATCGTCAGGTCATTATTTTGTAAGAAATAAAAGTGTTTGATGAAATATTCAAAAAATGTACTAATAAATTATGAAATAGGTCTAACCATGATAGTGTAATCTTTAATGGGGATTTAGATGATATTAATACTCTATGGACCTATAAATAATTATATGGGGAAGTTATTTTTAATAATTTTAATCATCTATAGATTCTCTTCTGAAACAAACAATCTAAAGAAGAATAGATTATGTCAAATATTGATGCCCCCAATTATAGAATGACAAGGAAGAAATTTTGGGAGGATTTAGTGGCCTTTAGAAACTTTAGAAACAATTAGAAATGGGTCATGGCTAGGAATTTTAACTTTGCATTGACCTAAATGGAAAGAGAGGTAGATTGATAGACTTTTTGGAAAGCATGATAGACTGAATGACTTCATTTATGAATCTAGTTTGATAGACATGGAACTAAAAGGTAATTAATTCACATGGATGAATAAAATAATTGATCTAGATCTGATATTATAAGTCTTTATAGATTCTCGATGTCCTTAAATTAGGACATTTATTATTCTAACTCTCTATACTCTCTTCCTAGAATAGGTTTAAACCATAACCTTATCATCTTTGAAGGGGAAATGGTACCCAATTTTTTTTTAAAATCTATATAGATTCAAAAACTTGTGGATTCACCATCCCATTATTTTTTAATCTATTAAATATTTGGTGGAAAGAGCCTTTCTCTAGATTAAATATGTATATGTTAATCAAAAAGCTTAATCACCTAAAAATCAAATTAAAAAAATTGAATAGGGAGGTCTTTGGTAATATTTTCATGAAAAATAAATTGATCGAGGAGGAACTTTTTATTATAGAATAACAATTTTCCATCCATGGGTATAATGAGAAAGCTTACACTAAGGAAAATGAACTACTTAGTAATTAACACAACTTAGAAGCAAAAGAAGAAGATTTTTGTAAATATAAGTATATATGTTTATGGTTAAAGGAAGGAGAGAGAAACACAAATGTTTTTATCAACAAGCTTGAATAAATAGAAATATAAATCTAATTATTGATTTAATGCTTGAAGATGGTAGGAAATGCAAGGATCCTGATGAGATTAACACTCAAATTATCTCATTATTTATAAATTTATTGAAGGAAAATAGATCACCTAATGTAAATCTAGAATAAAAACTTTACAAACATACCTTTCCTTTGTATGTTGATGAATAATGAGGACCTCCTCAAGCCTCCCTCAACTGATGATATAAAATCAATGGTGTTCTTTATGAAGGGTGGTAAAGATCCCAATCTAGATGGTTTTTTGGCTCTTCTTTCAAAAAAATTAGGATATCATTAACTTGGAGGTGGAAGTGAAGGTGGAAGAAGTGGTTATTAAATTCTTTAGAGTTGGTACCATTATAAAGGAGATAAATAATAAATTTTTGGTCCTTATTCCCAAAAAACTAGGAGCAAATGAACTTGAGAAATTAATACCTATAATTTTACGCACTAAAACTTATAAAATAAGTTCCCTAATTTTGGTCAGAAGGATTCAACCAATACTTGAGAGAATCATTAATGAGCACCAAAGGGCCTTTGTTTTTGGAAGACAAATCATAGATGGCATTATTACTATACATGAGGCCATCCACTCTATGCACACTTATAATAAATAGGGTATGTTTATCAAAATAGACATGAATAATTCATATGATAGAGTCTCATGGAGGTTACTGATGAAAACTCTTGAAAAAATTGGGTTCAATTTTATCTTTTAAAACCTTATTCACAGTTGCATATCTACCCCCAAATTATCAATTCTAATCAATGGGATACCCAAAGGCTACTTCTCTACCACTAGAGGGTTGAGATAGGGGGTCCCTTATCACCATAATTGTTCATTATCCTTATTGAATTATTGGGTAGACACATTCAAGTAACTAAAAATCAAATCCTAATCAAAGGTATCATAGTGGCTTAGAGCAGAATTTTGGTTACACATGAACAATTCACTAATGGAAATTTTTTACTTGGGGAAGCATCAGTATATAAAACCATAATTTTCAAGAAAATCATTGTGGATTATGATAAAGTATCCAATAATTGTATTAAATTCTCTAAAATCTCAATCTTCTTCATAAACATGCAAGCAAGACTATAAAAAAAACTTGCCTTTATACTTAGATGCAAGATAAGCTATTTCCCTTATTTATACACATTATTTTAAACTTGTATCAAATATTGATATTTTACATCTTTCAGGAACCCATCGTGACTCAATCTCTCTGAGTGCATGCCTTAAGCGGTGCATCGAGAAAGGGGTGGATAGACCTTTGGTGCTTCATAGGATTGTTGTCCTTTATTGCCACATTATTTCTAGTCCAATTAGTTCCTACAACCTTTCCCTAAGTTTTTTCTCATCACTTACATAGTCCTCTAGTTTTTTCCTCTTTTTATCCTTCTACTCCTTACTTGGCACCCTTTTTACCTATTCAACATACTAGGTTGACTTGGTTGACCTAGTATAGTTTAGGGTCATTTTTTATCGTTAGGTTTGTTAGCCTTTTGACCGACCTAGCAAAGACTTTAGGCATTAGCCCAAAAATGTTCTAGGTCAACTAGGTAAACCTATCACAACTGACATGTCCAAATGATTTTTATTTGAGATATTCTTATATATACAAGGTCATTTTGGTCATTATTAATAATATGCAATAAAGATTTATTATTCAGTCATGCTTCTTCACAATCTAATCTTCTACTAGTATACTTGAGGAGTCTTGACTTAGGTTTATTATTTTCGAGAATCTAGTCTTTTAGATAGGTCTTGGATGCTTTTTCCTAAAAAAGTGATCCTTATGAACCACAATAACCTCTTACGAATCCCCATTAGCCAAGGGAGAGATTGAATTATGATGGGTTCACATTTATGTAAGTATATTCTAACTTTGTTCTCCTCTCTTTTAGTAGATAGAATTAGCATAAGTGTTGTATTGAATAATATTACTCTTTATATACTATGTATTAGGGTGTTACTCATACTTTATTTGAAGTTCCCTATACATATTTGATTAATTTATATTGTATGATTGTGTTAGACTATAGGCTTTGGAACCCTTCCTAGTATGATATGTTTTGACAAATGATACAAGTGATACCCTAATTAGGTATAGCAGATCCCCATATTGGTTAGGCTCCCACTTAACAAGTGTATACCCAATTAGAAGTGTAGGTGTACATTTTATCCAATCCAAGATTAATTCATGTACATCATGTAATTTTGATTGCATACATTTTGGTGAACCTAATGTGAAACTAGCCTTTGTAGGATTTCTTTCACTTATTTCATTTTTTTTTATCATCGTTTCTATCATATATTTTGACATACTAGTTCAATTATATTGACCTAGTCATTTTTCTCTATGTGCAAGAATAGGTAAATGGATTTATCAGCTTGACCTAGTACACGTTTTCAACACTTTTTAGACTTCTAGTTTAGCCTACTAGGTTAACTAGGTCAACCTAGTACATTTTTGGCCTTTTTATAGTAGGTTCTTATATAGCTTAATTAATCAGCTTGATGCAGTACATGTTTTAGTTTTATGGACTCTAGATTAGCCTATTAGGTTGACCAACTCAACCTAGTGCATTTTCAAACTTCCAGTTTAGCCTACTAGGTTGACTAGGTCAACCTAATGCATTTTTAGCACTTTTATATTAGGTTTCTATATTACTTAGTTGACTATCTCAACCTAATTTGCAGGATTTTAAAAGTCTTCTCCAAGGTTCCAAATCAATAATCTCCTTCATTTTCATCTCTAAACCATCAAGGTCAATCTTTTATTCTCTCTCTTTCTATTTTATACTTTCCTTTAAGTTTTTAGTCTTAAAAACTACCCCTAAATAGCCAATTATATCAACTTGGTCAACCAAGTTTTGTGTTATATATTATCTGAAACAACTAGGTCAACCTAGTTGACCTAGTAGGTTTTCTAAACCCTATCTTCAGTAGTACTAGCTTGACCCTATTGACCTAGTTTTGTATGTCATGTATATAGTGTTCCCATTATACCTTGTTTCAAAGTTGGAATTTTCCTTATATGTTAATCACATCTTTCCTTTCAGTTACTTGCTTGCTTAGAATAGTTCACATAGTCTAATTAGGAACATTTTAATTAAATGTTTAGTTTCACTATTTCTATTTTATACACACATAACAACAACAACCATTTTAACATTTGACTACCTAAGCCAACGTACATGGATTTCATCACCAAGAGGGAATCTAACTTGATGCTTTAATCAAGTATAAAGCATGGTTAATGGTGTATTCTAGCTAAGCACCTAATACCCTTATTGTTATGGTGTGTAAAATGAGGGGGTAGGCCCCAAAACCAAGCCTATATCATTGCCACTATAGTCCCTTTCATCCTAAACTCACCTAAAACCATCCATAGATTGGTATTTGGTACCTTTCTTATAGCCAACTCCCTATCATTAAAAACTATTCTTAATAATATAATTAACATTCTAGGTTGACCAATTAACTAGCTTTACTTTCCAAGTCTGCTTTCTCTTTGCTTAATTATGTTTTCAAGAACTTGCATTGACCAGCATTAGTGCAAGGTTTTGCTTTATGTACATCAATTAGATTGGCTAACTCAATTCAATTGACTGTGTGTTTACTTTTAGCATTTAATTTCCTAGATTAGTTGCAATACTATCTTGTTCTATTTTCTATTCTATCCTCAATCTTCTATTTTTCCATGTCTATTGTACTAGGTCAACCTGGTTGACCCATTAATATCATAGACCTTGTTTTCTATCCTTATATTTACACTAGGTTAACCTAGTTGACCTAGTATAGTCTATAGGTCCTAATTTTACATTAGGTCAACTTGGTCGACCTAGTTCTATTTCCTACTTTCCCTATTTATTAGCCTAATTCTTCACCTCTTCCAATTTGCATTCTATTCATTTCCCTTTGGTCATAATGAGGTTTCCTATCATAATATTTTTGAATAGTCTTAATCCATTTAGATCCTATATGGGATGTTCATTTCTCCTTTTCTTTTTCTAACAAGAACACCATCACTCTTGGGGCATTTCTTCTCCTCCATCTACAAATTATAACATGGTTCAAATAACACATCAATATGAAGTTTATGGATCCAATCCTTTCTACACCTACTAATAAACCTCTCCAAATCTTCAAACTAATGTGGGAGTGATTGACACAAGTTTGCATAACAACCCCACTAATAAACCTTCTTCTAATAATCTTCCCCCCACCACCAATTTAGGGAGTGTTCCTTCTAACACCAACCTACCAATTGATACAACCCAATTATTAGCCTAAGTGATTGAACAAATGAACATTATGCAAAACTTTAATACCAATCAAATGATACAACTTCAACAACACTTGATTAATGTGGCTGATCAACCTCCAAACATACATCTTCAAGCTAATCCTAACTACATTCCTCCACCTCTTAGAGATTCCTTAGGTAATTTTATTCCTCAAACAATAAATAATAATAGAATGCTTTAAACCATTCAAAATGAGCCTTTAACTCCCTTCATTGTATCTATTTACATTGGTAACATATCACCAACTATCAAATATGATGGGACTAAAGACCTCACCTCATTTCTTAAAACCTTTGGTAATCTCTAAAAAGAATGGATGAAAACTAATACATTTTCTACTACTAAACTCTTTGTTAAAAATTTCACTAGTGATTTATTAGAATGGTATAATCAATTACCCCAACATTCTATTTGGCAACTTGAATATTTGGTTAATCCTTTAGGTAAAGAGTCAACATAATGATCTTCCTAAAAATTGTCTTAGCCACTTCATAAATTCTAAGAAATATCCTAATGAATCATCTCACGACTTTATTAAAATATGGAAATATTTAGCTCATAAATTTTATCATAATATTTTTGATGATAACCTATTCAAACTATTTATTACCACTTTAACTCCCACTCTTCAATACAAGGTTCAAACCTTTGCTCCTCAAACTCTTAATGAAGATCTTGACCAAGCTAAGTGGTAAGAATTTATTATGAAGAAATTTGAACCTAATTCTAAACTTCTTAAAGGATATTTTCAAACATCCAATTCTATCACTAGTAACACTTCTCAAACCAAACTAGGAGTTGTAAAAAATTATATTCCTTTACCATCTCACATACTTCTTTCAGTACATCAAATGAGACAATTTTTACCACCCTCTAAACCTTTCATATATCATAATGATCCTCCTAAGTGTTATGATCCCAATATATTTTGTTGGTTTCATTCCAACATTGGGCATTCTCATGAATCTTGTAGGGGTATTTATAAATGTGTTATTTATTACATGCTTGGTGATTCATCCGACCATGAAACCATGATAAAAAATCATCGTCAAGAATACACTAATGCTTCTCAAAAATGTCAATTCTCTAAATATTCTACATATAATAACCAAAAATATTCTTCCCATAATTAATTAACTTCCAAGGATTTTTTTACAATTGATGTCTATTATGACAAATACTTTAACAAATCTCAATCTATCAACATAGCTAAAGTCAATTATCATCAAAAACTAGCTCACAAAGATCCTGTTACCAAGCCTAAGAAACCTTATTTGGAGGAACAATTCTTAAATATATTACCACCATCACTATGGAATCAAAAGAACCTAAAGAAAAACTTACTCCTTCTAATCCTCCAACCACATCTATTCTTTCAAAGTATAATTTGTCTTCTAAACCTCGTGGCTCTTTTTCTAAATCTCATTGGAATTTTCTTGAAGAATTTAACTCTATGCCATGTAATATTTCTCTTATGGAGTTGGTTTTCACTTCACCTTATCATCGTAAATTCCTTATGTAACAACTCTAAGAGATTGAATATCCATCTTCTTTAGATGAAGAACCACCTTTTATTGATTCTCAACCAACTAACATTAATACCATTGAATCTATGTGTCCCTCTTCCAAGCTTGCCATTGAATTCCTTGAAGAAGACATGATTTGTTAGTATTACCCTTTATTTAGGATAATTTTATTTATCCTAAGTTCCTTTTTTATTTGTAAGAAATTTGTATTTATGGAAACTATGAGTTCCCATAAATCTGGATTCCATGAGGTGGCACTCACCTCTTTGGTCAACATAAGATTTAGGAGTTACTTACATGTAACCTCCCTACACTTGGCACACACCCTCCCTATTCTATAAGAGATTAGGCCAAAAGTGGCACACACATTTAGGAGACTTGTAAGGTCATTAATGGGGTATTTTGTAACTCCCATTATTCCTTTAGATCTATAAAAGAGCTTCTCCTCTCTTCTTATTTATTATCTAGGAAACTTATGCTCTATGTAATTCTCCTATTTTGTGCTCTCGTGTAAATAAGTTTATTGGAATGTATATTAATATTATCACATGGGGTTTTTCACTAATATGTTCAATTTTTCCTCTTTAAAAATCTTTTTCTTAATCTTAGATTACATTGAAGAGGTAACTTGTTTATTTAATTTTTTTCACTTCTTTATCAAATTTATGAACATTTTTTGGATAAATATTTGATGATTAATAATGAAATACTCTTTCATGCTGATAATCTACCTCTCTTCATCAAAATAGCCATTAGTACCAACCTTAATCAAAAATTCCTAGTTAATGAGGGTTCTAGTATTAATATGACCGCTGTATGGCTTCTATAACAACTTGGTTATAACAAAGGTCATCTTAAAAAAACTTGTCTTACTTGTCATGGTTTCAACAAGACTAATCAAAAGCCACTTGGCTGTATTTGGATTCCCTTAACCATTGGTCCTAAGACCATTTAGACCAAACTCATGGTTCTTGATATTCCTTTATGTTATAGCATACTCCTTGGTTGTCCATGGACTCATCAAACGAGGGCCATTACTTATTCTAGTAGTCAATGCATTAAATTTATACATAATGGAAAATGTTATAAGCCTGAAGCTGATCCCAACCCATGGAGTGTCCAATTACCTAATCCTAAACCTCAATATCATGTTCTTATGATCCCTAAAATTAATAATGATCCTTTAACTAAATTCATCAATATGAATCCTGATTTACAAGTCACTCTTGTAGATTTTGATGATGATGAGCCTAATGAATTATAGCATACTTGCAATACCACCAAGTTAGCCCCATATATTTTAGAGTGGCTTCCTCCTTCTGTTTTACCAAGAGATCATATTATTCCTCTCATGGATGAGATTATTGATTTACCCCCTCCATGTAATGATTAAGATCCATCTTTACCAAAATATGCTTTTGTTTATAATGATTTTGGAGTGGATAAACTATTTCAATATCCTCTCACCATGTCTCCTCGAACATTCAGTAATCTTTGGATTTCACCTTCTAAAATCCTCTTGAATCTGAAGCATGCACAATTTCTCTCATATATTATGACAACTATATAATGGCCCAAGCTCAATCTAGAGACTTTTATGTCTTGAATTATCAAAATATATTATCCCAAATCCATTCTTTTGATCGAGATGTACATACTATTTATATAGATAATAACTTAGAACCTGAGGGTTATGTGCTTCATATTAATCCTCCTCTTATCAATTCTCCTTAGGTGGTAGATCAAATCACACTTTCCAAACCTTAGTAAATACTTTCATCTTATTTACCTCATTTATACCTCCCATTTAATATAATCCTTCTCTTATCAAAGAACCCATCAACACTCCACCTACTTCTTTTACTCTTTAAATCACACTTGATGCCAAGGAAATTGATGTCTATCAAATACATTATGAATATGATCACCATGCTAGTAAAATTTTAGATATAGAAGTAGATGTTGAGAATTATGGTCCTCTTCCTACTTTGCATAGTGATAAAGTTATTCTTGAGTTACTTTATGCGCAAAACCTCAACTCGCACAGCAACATCATAAGTGTGGAAAGTTTAAAACTAAAATTCTTTACTTCAAAAACTTTATCACTAGAATTGATCCTAAAACTAATCCAATTTCATCCTTATAAAATACACCATACCACTTTCAATATGGTAATGCCATGCTCATTGAATAAATAACTCGTATTGAATATGGTACTCCCTTATGCCATCGATCAATCATAGTTTCCAAAGAACTTTCACCCTTTGAACATGATAATTTTAGCCCATTATTTTATAAGTATCAAGAGGAATCAACTTGTTCTTACCAGTACATGCCTAAAATTGACCCTATTATAGTTGTCCATATCATCATTACTTATCATGATGCCAAACTTATGCGTCAGAAGCAATGCAAATTTCCTCTTGAAGTTTCCAACTTATGTCATAAGTAAATCATCAAACTACTCGATGCTAAATTTATTAAACCTATGGATTATTTTGAATGGGTCTCTCATATTGTTCCTATTTAGAATAAATTCACTATGGTCATTCGTATTTTCATTGATTTCTACAATCTTATTCTTGCTTTGTCCTAAAGATAACTTTCCTTTGCCTTCAATAGATGTCATTGTCAATTCTATGGTTGGATATGAAATGTTATCTCTTATGAATGGAATTTTGAGATACAATTAGATTCATATAGATCTTGAAGACCAACATAATACTAATTTCACCATGGAATGGGGAACCTATTGTTATGTTAAAATGGCCTTCATTCTAAAAAATGCTAGGGCCACTTATTAACATGTAATGACTCATCTCTTTCATGACCTCATCCATAAAATTGTCAAAACCTATGTGGATGATATTATCACCAAATCCAAACACTATACAAATCATCTTTCTAATCTTTCCATCATCTTTGACCATCTCATCAAATATAAAGTTTGACTTAACCCTTTCAAATGTGTTTTTAGAGTTACATCTAGCAAATTGTTAGGATTCTTAGTCTCTCTCTGTGGCATTATGTTTATCTAGCCAAGATAAATTATATTATCAACATGAATATTCATCATTCTATTCTTAATATACATACCTATTTAGGCAAACTTTGGGAAATTAGATGATTCATTTATGATATGGCTTATCAAATTCACCATATTAATTCCCTTCTCAAGAAATATACAACCTAGAATCCACGCATTGATAGAATCCAAAAGAAACTAGCTAGATGGAAAGGTCATATCCTCTCTCAAGCTAACAAGCTTTAAATTATCAAAATTTAAATCCAAATCATCCTAATATATTTCATGTCCATCTTTAATTTTCCAAGAAAAATTGTTAACAAGATAAATCAGATTCAACCCAACTTTTTATGGAAAGGGTCAAAGGAAAAATTAAAATTCCCATTTATACAATGGGATAAATCATGCCTTCTTAAATATAATGGAGGATTGGGCCTTATAAAGTTTATAAATATGAATAAATCCATACTCACAAATTGGGATGGAAAATATTAAAGGAAGATAAACAATGGACCTACATTATCAAGGAAAAATACTTGTAGGGAAATAACAAGGACTGATTTCTTTGGGAGGAAGGCCCAGTTGATGGTTTAGCTATTTATAAAGTCATCTTTTAAAAAATTATCCTTCAAAAAGGATCTAGATGGAATATTTTTAATTGGAAAACCATAGATTTTTAGGATGATACCAAGAATCATGAATAAATTTAAGTCAAATATCCAAAAACTCCTAAGGAGACAAAGACATGAAATATTGGTCAATGGATAATGTAATCCTTGTTTGAAAACCCTTATAAATTGATTTTTCTAATGAGGATGAATCTTAGGGCTTGTTTGGACAAAGTCTACAAATTTAGCACATTCACATTTCTTACCACCCAAGGGAAGACACCCTTATCTATCTTGATGAAGAGAGTGGTTATTTCTTTATGAAATGTGATTATAAGGTGGACCTAAGATTTGATGATGAATGGGAGGTTTGGTTCCATATTTTTATTAGACACTTAACTCCTAAGATAAACATTTTTATGGCTAGTGGTGCAGAACATGTTTCTCACCATTGACAAACTAGTCAAGTGTGGAATGAATTTCCAAAATTTTTGTACCCTCTACAAATATTATAAATAATCTATCACTCGTCTCTTTTTGTAATTCACCTTAATCTCATATATATTCGATATTTTGTTTCAATGATTCCTTCTTTCTTAGGTGTAGCCCAATATTCTATAGGATTTGGTAATCCAATGGAAACCTCCTTGGGGTATCCCTTCCCTAAAAATTTCATGGAACTTGCCTCTCCCACACTTCCTTTGATCCATCTATAAATTAATTAATGATGATATTTTTGAAAATAGAAATAATTGTATGGGTTCTTTTTTTGGTATCTATGTTTTATAATCTTAGAGAATTGTCAAGTTTTTCATCATAAGGATAAGTCTATTTATTCCCCTTCAGAGTCTTTCATTTTTAACTACTAAAAATTTTCCCAGATTGTTAAATTACCTAAATCTATGGCATTGAAATGTTCAACCAAGTGGTCTCCTCCCATGATAGGGTGGATGAAACCCAACTTTGATAGTGCTTATAAATTCAATCTAGGCAATGTTGTGAGGGTCATTAAGTATCATGAAGGAAAGGTTTTAGATTCCTAGGCTAGACTATTATGCGACCAAATAAAACATGTTTCTAAGTCTATGGATACCCTTTAGGGAATTCAATTTTTTTCTTGTTCCTACATTTCCATGTTAATAATTGAGGGTGACTCCTTAAATATATTAAATGCTTTGTTAGATAAAATCATCCCCTCCCACACTATTAAATACATAATTGATGATTCTTGTATCATTATTTCCATATTGGAGGAGTCATTTATCACCCACATATTCCATGAGGGAAACACTTATATAGACTTCTTATCCAACTATGGGGTTGGAAGTGAAAGAATGGCCACATGGGATGATGACAAGTCAATCCCAACCCAAATTTTAAAAATAATTTTCAATGATTATGTGGATAAGTTTTAAATGCATTATGAAAAGTTTTCACATGGGAATTTAAACTTGGGGTGTACATAACTTCCCTTCACAATTTTATAATTGGTGTATCAAGCAATTTAGATCCTAAACCCAAGACATTAATAACAGACTTCAAGTTTGACCATTAAAGTTTGATTCCATAATTTTCCACTACAATACTCAAAATAGGAGAAACAACATTCGATCTAAAATGGGTGGTGACCATGATCGTATGGAACCTATTTCATGCATTGAGGCATAGGGGAATAAAAAGTATGTAAAAAGCTGAGCAAATGGGGTCTAACATAATTTATGCTAAGGATAAAATTCCATGATGAGGTTCTCTCTAAGGAGTTTATCCTCTCTTGTAATAAATGGACCATGAGGTTGAGGTGAGTGAAATTTTTTGTGTCTAAATAAGTTATTATCAAAGCCATTGGGATGCCATGTGAAGGAGAGAAATTATATAAAGACAAAATCCATAAGTTGGAACTAATGTAGAATTTTTTTAGGATAGATGTTGTGTTGAAAACTGATAAGAAGGGTTTTCCAAAGTAGGACCTTCCATGTAGGTGACTATAGGTGTGTTTACAAATCATGAAATACTTGAAACAATAATGTAAATATACTTTGATATTTTCTCACCATTTTTTACTTCTTGATCATTTCCAAGGTTATAGAATCAACTTGCATACTACCTCCTTAAATCCATTTAAGCCATATCCCTATATTTCTAATTCAATGATAAAAATGATATGATACACCATGGTCTCATCCTTTTATTATTCCAACAAGGCAAAACCATGCATGGGAAAACCATTCCCTTAGAAGAATACACTTCTTCTAAAGACACCCCTCCCAATAATACCCTATTTGATGACCCTTTTATGGAAGATTCTAGACTACCAAGAAATGAGTAATATTCCCTAAATTAGACCCTCATAAAATTATCCTCCCACATTTTTAGGTTTGGGGAAAACATAGCAATATGTTAAAGTTCAGAGACTCTAGTGTAGACCAATAACTAGGGTACTTTTCTGCTTGATCAAACACCATAATTAAGATCAATTTATGGTTAAAACAAGTCTTATACATGGAAAATTAGCATCAAACATCAAGACATATCCATGTTGTGTGTGTCATTTAACTCCACTTATTAATAGTCATAGGATTTAGAGAGAAAAAATTAGATTCATGACTAACAATTAACATTGATATACAACATATTTGGATGTTCATTAAGAATTATGATTTAGCTCTGAGGGGATTGGGCATTTCTCTGCTACTATTTAGGCATATATATCCCTAATAGATATACCTTTGTCTCCATTTAAGGTCTTTCTCCATTACTAGCTAAGCATCCATAGCCCTGATGGAGATTACCAGATTCACCTCTTCCTAGAAAGCCTTTTAATTTTTTACAATAAAGCTCTTATTTTTGTATTTTTATATATTATGACTTTATAAAAAAGGTTGGGAACTAGATTATCCAAGTTTTTATATTTTTTCAAATTTTTTATCTTAAGACAATCATTCTTGGTTGTAAACTTTGTCCCAGGTAATTAATGTTTTTTAAGTGCAATCGTGATTGTATACTGATAATCCAATCTTTCACCCTATATGTGAAATACTTATTAGAACCAAAATTAGATCATAACAAGGTTTATAATCTCAAGTAATAGTTAACCTCTTATTAGTCCTTACCAACTTATCTAAACTAAAACTTCATGCTTACATTTCAACAATCCATTATCAATCAGTGTTGAGGAGACATACCTACATTCCTAAATTGTGGAGTTCCTTTTGAGAACAAAAATGTCTTTTGAGCTAAGGACTATCTTGAAAAATACTTATTTAAATAAAGGAGCAAAGCATAGAAAGAGAAACACACCAAACACAAAACAAATAAATGAAAAGGAAAGGAAACAAACAAACAAATATATAAAAACACTATGTACAAGCAAGGGACAAGAAGGAAACAAACAAGACAGAAAATAAACTAAGCCCTACCTACACTAACTCTAACTATTCTTACAACTCATTGTATGAAGACTCCAATAAATAGTGCTTGAGGTATTGCTCATTGGTTGGTAATGTAAACTATGATCCTTGTAAGTCTTTTAGTTTGAAGGTTTTATCCCCCAAGATCTCAACAATCTGATATGGGCCAATCCACAAAGGTGTGAACTTCCCATGCTTTCCTTTTGGTTCTAAGGCTTTGTCTTAGAGAAGGACTAGGTCTCCTTGTCTAAACACCTTTATCTTTGAACGTTTGTCAAACCACCTCTTTATTGTGGTTTTATGATTATTAAATTTAGAAAAAGCCTCTTTTCATGTATCTTCCATCTGTATGATGTCAATTAGCCTTGAATTTACAAATTCTTGATCCTCCTCCATGTAATCTTACATGAACCTGTAGGTTGGTAGTTTGAGTGTTATGGGTAAGATAGGTTCTTGACCATATACCATCAATAATGGTGATGCCTTGAGAGCTTGTTTGACTCTTATTCTATCTACCCGTAGGGCATACTTGAGTAGCTTGTTTCATGTTCTTGGTTTATCATCTATAGACTTCTTTATGGCTTTTATCAAGTTCTTATTTATTGATTATGACACTCCATTACCTTGAGGATAATGGTTGGATGAGAACTTGAGGAAAATGTTGTTTTCATATGCCCACTCAATCATTTCAATGGATACAAAGGTCTATCCATTATCATATACTAGAGATACAAGTATCCCAAACCTTCTGTAATATTATTTTATAAAAATTTAATCACTTATTCAATCCTACATTTCTTGGTTGCCACTACTTTAGTCCATTTTTTACATTAGATAATAGTAGTCATAATAGACTTGTGACCATCAGAGGAATTGGGGTTAATAACCCCCACAAAATCTAGTCCCCATTAGGCAAAGGATTTATCCCAATGGGGTTTATCAATTATTGGTTTCAATGGCATGGCTACCTTAGGCTCTTTAGTGTTGAATATTTGACATAAAACACTCCCTCACATGTTTTTGAGCATCCTTGAAGATAGTATGCTAGTAATAATCAACTCTAAGGATCTTGTGGGTTATAGTCCTTCTATATGGATGGTCACTTCTAATATTTTCATGGAAAGTGTTCAAGATCTTAGCTACCTCTTCTTTGGACACACACCTTAGGTATATGCCTTAAAAGTTATTCTTATACAACATTCCATCTTGGATAAGGAAATGGGCTAAATTGAGCCTTAAATCTCTCTTTTATTCTCTACTTAACCCTATAAGATAATATCCATTGATTATCAAATGAATAATAGGATCATACCAACCCTTAGATTGAAAACCTTGTTGATCAACCTGCATAACACTCAATTTAGGATTAGTATTAGAAATTAACTAAATTAAACCTTGGCATCTTACCAACTTGGTAGTCTTCATCTCTAAGTCATATTCTTGAAGAATAGATGTCCACTTACCTCTCCTTTCTCTAAGTTCACATTAACTCAACATTAGCTTAGTGTCAGGTTCTAAAAGGATTGCATGTACCTTATTTTTAAGGATCTAAATTTCTTCACTTCCTTGAATAGAGCACATGTTTATTTGTCAATAAGAGAATAATTTAATTCATCATTATTAAAATTAGTACTCATGAAAGAAATAGGATGATCACACTTATCTATATTTTGAGTTAGAACAACAACTATTGTATGATCAAAGGCAAAGGAATAAATATAGAAATCTTTAGTGAAATCTAGACTTATCAGTAGAGTAGCTTATCCAATTCTTTCTTTGATATCTTTGAAAGTTTTCTTGGTCTCCTCATTCTATGTGATTTTGACATCTTTCTTCAACATGTCATTCAATGCCTTTACAATCTATACAAAACCAAAAATAAACTTCCTCACAAAGTTGATATTCCTAAAGAAAGATTTTAGTTCTTTCCCACTATTAGGGGGTTCTATATTTGATATTGCATTTACTCTATCTAGGTTTATATATATCCCCTCCTTAGTTATAACTTATCCCAATAATTTTCTCTCAATTACACAAAAAATGCTTTTCTTTGGGTTGAGATAAATTCCATACCTTCTATACCTTTCAAATACTTATTTCAAGTGTGTGATGTTATCTTCCTTATTATTTGAAAAGATAGTCAAATCATCCATGTAAATAATAATTCACTTACATATGAGGCATTGAAATGCATGATCTATTTCTCTTTGAAAGGTTGCACCTACATTTATCAATTTAAAGGGCATTCTCTTGTAGGGAAAAGTGCCCCATTTGGTAGTAAAAGTAGTCTTCATCTTGTTTTCCTTTTTCACTAGCACCTAATTATACCCTAAAAATACATCAAAATAAGACATTATAGAAGAACTATAAATAATTTGGATTACTTGGTTGAGAGAAGGTATGGGGTAATTATCCTTTTTAGATTCTCTATTTATATTTCTAAAGTCAATGCACAATTTGATTTCACCATTTCTCTTCCTGACTAGTACTAGGTTAGCTATCAAGTAGAATGTCTAATGGGAAACACTATCTTAACATCTAGTAACTTCTTGACTTCTTTGTATATTATTGGTTCTAGGATGGGGTTGAATAGCCTTTGTTTTTGTCTCAAAGGATTATAGGTTTCTTTTAGTGTTATGGTATGAGTTATGAACTCAAGATCAAATATCTTTAAGTCATCATTGGACCATGCTATTACATCCCTATACTTAGTCATTAGATCTTTGGATCTCTTCATTTCTATGCTTGTGCAGGTTGTACCAATGTTTATCGACTAAGGTTAACCTTGGGAACCTAGGATAATTATATCATAATCCTTCCCATTCACTTTAGGAATCTTGATAGTCTTAGCTAGTTTGTCTGAATCAAACAGCCTCTCTAAGGTAATAATTCCTTTTGGAATCTTATTGTTATTCAGTTGAATGACCTTATTGTCAATCTTACCTTTAACTTTATCATCATCAAGGGTATTCTCACTAGTTTAATCAATGATGTGAGCTCACCTCAAAGACTCTTGAGCTAGTCATGAAGTCTATGATTTACTAATCATCACTAAATACTTGTAAATGTTTGACATTATTTGGTACTAAAGGATAGGGGACTAATTCAATGGTAAGGCTTTGTAACTTAGAAATTTTATTGGGCATAAGGTTGGCTACAGTTGAAGCAAGTTCATCAGTAGCCTTACTTTCCTCCCTAGGGATTGACACAATGTTAAAAGCATCAAAAAATTAAATTAAGTCCCACACTCTAAATTTATACTTATTGAGATATGATATCTTGCATTGGTATTTAATTTTGACCTGATTAACTACTAGTTATGAATCACCAAAAACTAATAGCTCTTTGACCTTGTATTTAATTACAAACTATAATCCAAGAATAAGTGCTTCATACTCAACTAGATTATTGGTTCATGGGAATTGGAGTTTTTAAGAGGCATTGTATTATTTCCCAATGGAATTCATTAACACCACCCCTACTTTAGAACATAATTTACATCTAGCACCATAAAAATATAACTTCCATAATCTAGGCATAATATGAGAAGTTTTGGGGTTACATACCTTTGTGGTGTCAAGAGTGTAAACACCCAGATCTAAACTAACCATGTTGACCCTCTCATTGGTTAAATTTTACTCAATGATCATATGATTTATCTTGGGCTCCCTCTCTATCTTAATCTAATTTATAACTCCTTTCTAAGGTAACCACATGTGTGAATAGTTAGTAGACATGTAATCATTTAGATATCTAGTCTAGTACTTACAAGAATTCCATAAACATCAGGGATGCCTACCACTTGGATATCAATGAATTATTGGATCTTTGGTTCAAAAGTGATCTACATGTGAACATTAAAAAATTCACCAATAACTTTGACCCTTGATTTATCTAATTGAGTCACAACACTATCAAATTTAATTGGAGTCAAACTAATTACTCACAAATACCTTTAGGCATGATATTTAAAAATTCACCAAAGTCTAACAAATAATCAAACAAATTTTACCAAAGATATGGATTGTAAGTAGGAAAGGGGGAACATATGCTCTACTTTTGTGTATTATAATGTTAGCATGTGTAGAATTTTATGGTTTTCTAGGCTTCTTAGACAAAAATTACAACAACAAATCCCTTTGTTTAATGATTTGACTTAACTCATGCAAAGTAATGTTAGTTTTGACCCTTTTCATATCCTCCACTATATTATATCTTCTCCTATTAGAAGAATTAGATGTATCTACATTGTGTTTAGAGTTACTTCCCTTATGAGGCTCTATATTATTATTTGATGTAATATTACGAGGATTATCAAAGTTATTTGGTGGAGTTGAGGTATTCAAAGGTTGTTTTTACTCCCTTTTCTTCAAAGGATAGGTCTTCTTTAGATATTTTTGAAAATCATGAATCTCTTCAAGGATATCCTCAGACTCATTCTCTTCTTGAAATGGGAACTCAAATGCCTCCACCACAAGAGTTAGATAATAAGATTTAGATGACATTGAATAAATTGAGGTAACTAAACCATTGTCTTTATTAGGTACAACTTCAAAAGAATCCAATTCTTCTTGAAAATACTCAAAATCATTATAAAATTCTAGATAATCTAATTCACCATGTTTTGAAGTACAATGAACTCTATAATAATTAGTCAAAGCTACATCATAAATATTTGTATCAGGCATATTATTATTGATGGATAAATAATTATTATGATTATTGTTATTATTTTTAAATTTATTTTAAGCCTTATTGAACCTTTCGAAAGAGAAGTTCCTATTAGATATTTCTCTAGTATTGCCAACTTGCTTTTGTAGCTGAATTAAATAAATGCTTAGCTTTTAAACCATCTTCAAGATAGAACCATTCTCATTCTTGGGTACCTCATAATTATTAACTTGAGTATTGATACTAGTTGCATGCATCAAAGCTCTTTGTTCTTGTGGATGAGATCCATTAATAGAGTTATTCAAGAATCCTAGGTTTTGGCTAGGATGTGCATGATTCAAAGGTAATTGGTTTAGGACTAAAATTTGATTTAAGGTAGGCATAATTTTATTGGAATTGTGAATGACATTCAACATAGGTAAATTTGGATTAAAGTTGGGAATATTGTATGCCATTTAACCCTAGGGTTACATCTGATCATTAATGATCACAACTTCAACATAAGCTAGGGCTAGTGTATTAATAATCTAAACAGATATTTTGAGAAACATAGAAGTCATGGGATCTAAGGCATATTTTTAGATCTCTAAGGATAAATCCTTATTAGGTATATAAGGAGATATGGTTCTGCTAAACATTTTCTATAATCTATCATTAAATACTGTTATGGGCTCATTTGAATATCTTTTAACTATGGTAAATTGTTGGTACAAGACACATGGACTAATGATTTTTCCAAACTGATCAATGAATTAATTAGTAAAATCATTCTAGCTAGCTATGTAGTTTTTAGCAAGGTTAAGGAACCATTCATATGCAACATCTTTGAAATCAAAGGGAAACAATATACATGCTACATCTTCATGAACTACATTCAATTTGCCTCAAAGTAGATTTGAAGGATTTAATGTGTTATTTAGTAGTGACAACACCATTATAACTAAAATTAGGTAAATAATTTAAAATATTATGAGGAAGGTCATGTACCACACTTGGTACATTGATTGAAGAACCACCTAGCCAAGCCATACCTTAATTGGGATTGAACAGAAGAGCACCCTGAATTGGTGAAGTTGGTTGATTCTTTGAAAATATATGCTTACCTTTATTTTACATAGATCTATTATGATCTTTTAATGAAATAAGAGGAACCCTTATCTTTGAATTCGACTTGGTCCTTATCCTCGATAATTCTAGCTAGAAATTTTTTAACCTTGTTTGAAATATAATGTGTAAGTCTTATCTTTATAAATAATGATGATCAGACTTGCAAATTAAGCAAATTTTACATAAATATTTATAAATAATAGAAAGGACATCAATATTTAACTAAATTATCTCAAAGATATGTCTAGATACATGAATATGAATGATATTTACCCATTTAAGTTCAAATAAACTCAAATTTGTAAAGGATATATCAATATTTGAATAAAATAGCCATTACTAACCTCAAACTCATTACATTCATAAGTTTTAATCTTTCTTTACCATAATTAATCATGGATCTTCAAAGGATTTCTATCTTTGTCTAAATAAGCATAAAGACTGGTCTAAAACCATTAATATCAATGATATTTACACAAATATGATAAAATAAACACAAATTAGCAAAGAATACATCAATATTTAAATAAAATTCACCAAAATTAACAAATCTATTGGTAATACTCAAAAATTTAGTTGGCCCTCCTTATAGAGCTAGTAGAATGTGTATCCCTATTGATGCCTAAAAGTGTATCATAGGTGGTTCTTTAGTGTTTAAGAAACACTACTCATTTTTGAATCTAGAGAATCTAATTCATGGGTTGTAGGTTGTGATATTCATGTTATCATGGTGGAGTAGAGGTAGAATAAGTTGACTATTTCACAAATTTATATTAGTTTGTGGTTGGGAGCCATTGTGGCTTAATAGTTAATCTTTGATTTTGAAGATGATCTATGATATTTAAAGTGAATTATGCTCAAAACCTAAGTCTAAATCTAAACTAAGATGAGTATTCAAAATGAAGCTAATCTAAGTTGAATTGATAAAAAAAAAGGAGAAAAAAGAAGGGTAAGGCAGAAAAGAGAAATGTTTTTGATCTTTGTTTCAAACATTATGAAAAAGTTCCAATTTCATCTGAACATACATTTAACCAATGTGTAACATGAAGTAGCATAAGCTCAAATCCTATCACATATCAAAAAAAATCTAAGGAAGGTATGAAAAGATGCAAATAAGAACAATATTTACTTTAATAATTCTACTCCTAAAAGTAATTAGCATTAGCCCAAATACAAGAAGAGTAAAGAAAGCAAAGTAAACATAAAAACTTTTAACTCTTCTAGCATTGGCACAAATTAGAAGCTCTACATTAAAAGGTGCACATTCATAATTCATAATAACCATTCATATTTGAAGATGAGACTAGACAATTGAGAGAGAAACCATGATATCAATTAACATAATCAAAAATGGAAAAACTTTATAGAACTCCTTTTTTATATTAATTTGCTCAAAAGTTACAAATATTTTTGGCTCCAAAAATTCTTTCCCTTTTACAATTGGTAATACCTATCTATATATATAATCCATGAGGTATGCTGATCAGTAATGGCAAATTACATTTGTAAATATGTCTAGGATAGTTGTCCTTTTATTACATTCTATAAAAAATGACATTTTCTAATATACTAACCTATAGGTAATTTACTTTACAAGATGTACATGCCTTTATAAAAAAGAATATTCCTTTTCCAAACTATATAATGCTAGTTACAAAAGAATATTCCTCATCCAACTAACTTTGGGACCCTAGTGTTGTTGTAGCCTTCTACCTTCCCTATAGGATCTTGATTTTATAATATTTCTCATTGTTCAGTTGGAGGTCAATAATGGGTCTCATGAATAACTCTTTTTCTTGATATCCCAAGTTATTGAGATCTTTCACAACTCTCTCCAAAGCTTGTTTGATGCTCCCAACATATCTTATCTTCTTTTTATATGACAAAAATATTCCCATGATCTTCTTATTAAAAACCCTTATCTTCCCTTGAACTTAGTTCCTCACCTCTTACATGACTTGAGAAGTTATATGCTTGAACTCCTCATCAGTGATAAGGCCCAAAGGACTAAGTGAGGTGGGATATTTAATTAAGCTATCCAACATGTGTAGCATTCTATATTCTTTCTATTTGAGGTCCTTAGAAATATCCTCCATCTTCTTGGACCAAGTACTTTGGGCCTTGATTTTATCAATTAATATAGACATAGTCTTATTCAAGTGGGCTAGGTTGATTGTCTTGAACTCAAAGATTTGATTTTTAGTTACGACCTTGATCAAATCCTTCACTTGGTAGCTTGAGGCTTTCCATTGGCCAACTTAGTTTTTATCCATAGTACTTTTTTTGTTTATTTCATCCTACCTACTCTTGACTAAATTTAAATAATTGAATAAATGGTGTCCTCAAATTGCTTAGATTTATCTTCTTGGATTGATAAGATGCATTGTTATTTAAAATTTGTATTCTACTATAATATTACCTTCATCATTTTTGTAAACCCTCTTTATAAACATGTTCTTATCCTCTTCTCTTATGATGTATTGATGGTTCTCAATGATCCAAAACAAACTTGACTAATTGTTATCCCCTATATTTAGAACTATGGCATCACATTATGTGTCTTTGAAAACCCTTCCTTTTATGTCTAAAGTCAGATAGAGCTCCACATCTTCCCTTAAAACACATTTTTGGGTTTCCATGGCTATGGGATTCTCTATATTTCTTATTAGTGGTCTATGGTTTAATTCTGGATCGTATTACCCTTGCACAAGTAATAATTCAACTTTATTGGCTTGATTATAATGAGCACAGTGTTGAATTAGGGTTTTTATACTTGCTAAGGCTTTCTATAAAGTTTTTATAGTTCTTTAATGGTGGTAGTTATTTTAACCTATACTAGTTTCATGACTTAGATCCCAATTGGATTATGTACTTATACCCTTGTATTTCTTAGGTCTATAAAATCTTTAACTTGACATATTATACTTATGTGGCTCTGATGTGGCATCACCATGGCATCTTACTCATTAATTTTTAAAAATATGGCCATTTTTTCCCTTGGACATGTGGTAGTATTTTATTAATTATGAGCCCTTTGAAAAACTTTCCTCACTTCATATTGTTGGATCTATTTGCTTGGATCAATGCATTTTGTTGATCTCAATATGAGAAGTCAAACACTATTAGTTGATTGTTACATTATTCATGGTTATGACACTTGTCACTTCTACATTTGCTTTGAGCTTTATTTAAATGTCAACATTGATCTCTTACCATTGATCTCATTTTCATGGATCAATCACACTCCATTGATATTGATTGACTTAATTATGCCTCATACTCCATGAACCATTGATCAAAATGTGTACACTCATTCGTCTACCATTGATATTTGAAAGATGCTCAAGATTTAATTTTTGACTCATGGCTATACCACATGTTAGCTTTACATATTTTCTTAGGGATTTTTAATTTTCAACCTTCATCATGTACCATTAGATCTATTTGGATTAATCAATGCACTCTATTAGATCTTGATCTAAGGGGTGGAATGTTATTAGATGTTCAATATTCTTTCACTGAGATTGTGACACCTATCACCTTCTCTCTTGTCTTGGAGATCCATTGAAGTCTTGACTCAATACATGTCACTAGATCAATCTTGCCCAAGAAAATGTGTACCATTGATCCTTGGAATATTTTCAAACTTTAGCTTAGGGCTAGGGCTTGACTTTTCAACTTTAATCTTACATCATTAGATCATCTTTTCTGAGTAAATGTGTGTCATCAATTTAGGATCTTGACTTGTTGACTTTATATGCACCACAAGATCTTGATTGCTCAAGAAAATGTGGACCATTGATCTTGTGGATAATAAAATAATTAAGTTAAAACTTGGTTAATATAAATAACTTAGGGTAAATTCTTAAGACTAAGATTTTCATTCATGTTAATAAACATGAATTAAAACCTTAGGATTAAATCTTACGCTAAGTTTAGAACATAGTGAAAGGGTACCATGTGATTAGATAGACCATGATAATAATAAAATAGACCAAAGGGTCATGAGACATAAAGGGACCAAGAATAATATTTTTAGACTATGGTTTGGTCATGTTAAAAAATATGACTAAACCTTAGGATAAAAATTAAGCTAAGTCTATGGTTCAATTAATTGTTCTTGCACAAATTGCTCCCATGCAAATTTGAATTTAATTCAAAAGGGACCTAGGCTAAAACATTAGATTAGTGTTTTAAAAATAGGTTCAATTAATATTTGATAGATGAAAGGATAGTAAAAGATAAATTTAACATTTAAGCACAAAACCCTAAGCATGTTCATTCCCAAATGAGATTCCATTGAACCTATAATATAAAAACATAATCAACAATCATTAGCAACATTAGAAGGGGTAAAACCATTATCACTTGAAAACATGTTAATTAATGCAAATAAGGACTAGGTCTAGATGATCTTTAAATAAAGAAAATATGCAAACATGCTAGTGGTACTCTGATCAAGTGATTTTTCAATTTTAAGGTATAAATTTTCACAATTTGAAATAAGGGTCCCCATTTTATAGAAATGTGGGTATGTTGATCTCAACACCAAGTTGAATCCCTTAAAATGTCCTTATATGTTCTCACAAGCATCCTCAAATAATAAATCTAAAACCATGGTCATTCCATTAAAAGTAGTGGTTAGTCCTAAGAGTAGTTATCTCAGTAGTTTGGCAAATAACATCTTTGATCAGAGTAAGAAACTAGGTATTTTCTTAGAAAAATTGGAAGGCATTGGGATGGCTATTTTGACCATCATAAAATATTGGAATGAAATGAAGGAAAAAATAGTCAAGATAAAAAAAGAATTTAGATAGGGATAAAGACAAGAAAGTCTTTCAGTCATAAAAATAAAGGAATAGTGGACTGAGTAGGATCCCATATAAGATACCTAACCTTCCTCAAAGGTAGAAATAAGAATCAGAATCCCTTAGACAAAGGTAAGGCATGCCATTATATAATTCCTTTCTAAACATACCTAGAGAAGAACTAGCCAAGATATACTATTGTATAAGAACAAGGATAATGAAGAAGTTATGTCAAAGGAGAAATCCACCTTAGGGAGTTATAAAGTTATTTATTGGGTACTTACTATTTGTTGTTTTGTCTACTATACTTTCCTATTGGTTTTTATAAAAAAAAAATTATGGTCTTCCACATGAAAAACCAAGGGTATTTGTTTCATTACTTTGTGTATTATTATGTCTAAACTATTGGTTTTTGGACCCTTGTAAAATCAACTTCTATCAAATTTTTTTTAAAAAAAATCCATACTTTTATATTATAATGGCCGTTTTATGATTTATATATTATACTATCCACCTACAATTCTATTATACGTGCCAATAATTTATTTTTATATTATACCAATTATAATTATATTTTATTTTCCCTTATTAAATTCATAATACATCAAATAAAACCTATGTTATAGGACATAGTGTTGTGCCCTAACAGACAAACCCTATTTGAAAATTCAAATATGGACCCATTGTTAATTGAATATTTTTATTTGGGGTTTGTTGAAACAAAAATCTATGAAATGGAGCTTTAAAAGTGAAAATTTAACATATCTGACACTAAAAAATATTTTTTTGCCTCTCTTTATCTCTATCATTTTCTTGACTTAATTGACATGATTTATTTTGAAGTTACAATGTGTTCCGAAGTTATTGAAGAATCGAAGCTATGTATAATCCATACTTTTTTATTTAATTTTTGCCTTCAATTTTCATTTAACTCATGCTTATATGTACACTTAATTTATGATTTAATGGTTAATTAGGCTGATATGTTATGTTTTTAGTGGGTTCATTGCCTACAAGATTCTTGAAGAGGTTATTCAATACTTGAGTGTTTCCTAGGCCTTCCCAAAATTCATTTGTTCTTTCCATGTGGCATCAATTCACTAATTCAGAGCCTAATTAAATAATGCAAGATATATGGTGGTGATGTAAACATATCCATTTATACAATAAGTCCCAGTCAAGTGGAGTAGTGAGATCCATCTAGGTGTCATCATCTCACTAGCTCGAAGGTGACATCAACATAGCCCTTTGTATGGAAAGTCTTGGGCAAGTGAAGTAATGAGATCCATCCACATGTTATCATCCTACTAACCTAAAATTGATTTCATCATATCCATTTGTATAAAAATTCCTAATAAAGTGGAACACTTATAATCATCCATGTGTCATCATCCCGCTAGCCTGGAGGTAATGTCAGTATAACCCTTTATACAAAAAGTCTTGAGCAAGTAGAGTAGTGAAAAATATCCCCATGACATCATCCTTCTATCTAGAGGTGTCATAAACATATTAATTTGTACAAAAATTCCATGACAAGTGGAGAAGTGAGAGCCATCCATGTGTCATCATCACATTAACCCATGGCCAAAGAGACAAAGCAAAATAAGCCATAAATTAACTACATGTAGATTAGTGATATGCAAACATGTGTATTTCACAACCACATAACTGAGTAAAAAATAAATAAATGTTAATCCCAAAGGATTTAGAAAGAGACATCTAATGCACATAGATGACTAAGTATCCAAGAGCATGCATAAGAAGCCATATAAGTTAGTATTATGAAAGTCAAATGTAAAGAATAAAAATGGAAAAGAGAGAATACCATTATTGCAATTAACTCACACTAATTGATAAATTAATACATTCAATTATCAAATCTAACACATCTAAGGTAATATAGTTTTAATTTTCATTTCCAATCTAATCACATTGTTTTCAAACAATCAATTGCAAACTATGAATTTTGAGCTCTCTTACAACCAAGAAATTATAGATTTTTCGTAGAGCAAAGCATTTTTAGACAAGAAATTCAATGGCTCCATAATCTCATATCATATATCCCTCTGCATACTCAATTACAATATCAAATCAATGCATTGATACAACATGTGATTTAGTGGCTCTAAACCATGAGTTAAAACATTATTCCACCATTTGGGATGTGGTCAATGTAGTCAAACCATACAGGGCCAATGATTAATTTTCCATTTTCACACATAGATACAAGGATGACCCACTCATAATAAAATCAGTTGGCCTTGAAAAATAATAACCAAACTATAGGTAATTCCCTACATTAACCTATTGTTTGATTTATTTTTGAATGGCAAGATTACTGGGAAGATATTGTAATTTATGCTTAGAAAAACACTAGTTGCATATATCAGTGGAAATGCCTTTGAAAGATATTATAAATTCCATATCCTATAAATGGAATACAAGTAAGACATGTTTAATTCATGTATCCTTACTAAAAACATCAATTTTAAGTTGTAGGAATGGGTAAGCAACCCAAGCATCTTTTTAGTTCAATGCCCTACATCTACTCTTATTGCTTATTTCAGACCCAAGGTGAGAATTTTTATGGCCCTTTTAAATAGAATATATGGTTTTTTTAACATTTCATATGTCAATGAGATATGGGTCCCTTGCTAGACATAATTTTTATTTCTAGCAAGTTCATAGCCTTAGGAGAGATTATCATCTCCAACTTGATTTTGAGAATCATAAATATACTAAGTTTACTAGATGATAACGTTTACATGATGTCTTATGTGATGGATCTTGTGAATGTAACTATGCATTTATCTTATGAGAAACCCTAGAAACCATCTCTATACTACCCAAATATTAAGATATGTAATGAGTTTAATATCCTCCATGTGTTCAAATTTAAAAAAAAACATGAAAATTTTAATTCAGACTTTCAACCCCATGGTATATCAAGAAATCTATGGGAAGAACATTCCCAGTCTCTCTAACCCTATAAATTAAACCATTTGAAAAATGGGAAACTAATGGTTGTATCTTGAGTACACTATAATCAGGATTGAAAGAACTAGGGCACACCCTTTGTACCTACCAAGTATTGTGACTAATAAAGTAGTTGAGTAATAAATTTATGCTCAATTGGTTGACAAGATTGACACTAAATTTAGGGTGAAGCAAGCATATATCCATCCAACCCCTCTTAATATTTTTAGAATGAATTAAATGAGGTGGGAACACATGTAATTTGTTGAAAGAATTAGAACACATTGTGGGTTTCAATGGGAACCCTTCAAACAATGGGACCCTAAGAAATTTTTTAGAGAACATATCAAAATATATGAAAGAAAAGTGAGAATCAACTATTGACATTAGTCATATAATCATGATAGTGTGTTCATGAATGTATAATATGATACTAAAGTATATATAAGGATGCACAAGGTTAACATGTCCATGATTTTGTCACAAATGATCTAATATGATCCTACTATCACTAAAGAAGATGCAAGAATAATTGGGAAGGAAGAATGGGTTTCTACACTTATTCATATCCCCCTTCTTTGGTAGAATCAGAAACACAAGTACAATTTGGCCCATCTAGGGAAGCTTATGTTGAATAAAAATTTCGAACACCTCTAACATCCCATGCATACATATTTTCTACTACTTTTCCCCAACACATGCCTCATATGGAGGAACCTATATGTAAAAGTGGAGTAATTGGTATATTTTATATGTTACCTCTACCTCAATTGACCATAATACAACAACAAACTCTTCTTTCCTTCTTATCTCTAGTTCATGTTATTTTTCCTCCTTCATATCCACTAGCAGTGATACCTCAGTCCGTGTGTATCCTTTCCATCACCACCTACCATCACAATGGTTCCTTCACCTCCCATTCCACCTTCTACTAGGCTAGCATTTTTTGTTACAAACCCAATGTTTAAATATAAAATAAAACCAAAGAATCGTCTTGTTTCACCTCAAAATGAGGAGGGAGAAGGAAAACAAGTAGATGCTCTCAATAAAAGTGAAGAAGGAAGAAAAGGTATAATATGGTTAGACCCAATTGAGATATATGATAGTGAATAAGAATAAATAATAATGGAAAATGAAGAAGAATGGTTCTCTAAGACTAACATAGAAGAAACATAATGATTTAATGAGACTACATATACATCTAAAGGAGATGAATGGATGAGTAAGGAAATCACCCAAAGGAGGAATAAAAATACTATAATAATTTGAATAAATCAACCAAGGAGATGGTATCAATGGCTAATTAATTTTCATCATATATAGAAGGAAATTAAAAATCAAAATGACACATTACAACATAGGGGCCATCCCTAACTACACTTCCAAACTCTCCACCTCATGCCACTATAATGATATCTACTATAACTAGTGCCCAAATTATCTCTCCCTATGTTGTAAGTCCTCTTAGTCCTCATTCTTTAGTAACTCCTTTTGTTACTATAGATAAAATTGTATTAAATTATTTACATTATTTTCATTCTTTGAGTCAAATGAACTAGCCTCAGATAGCTGCAATGCCAATTTTTCCTACCACAATCCAAAGTTATACTATGGATCATGCCATTACTATTTTGACTACTATGGATGCATACACATTTATCATATATTACTTGTAGAATGTATTAAATAACCTAGTGACTTACACATTCTTTAGTAGAACCAGTCCGCAGTCACCTGAGCTAAGTAAAAGGGTACATTTTGAAAACTTGGTGTCCACCCTCATTTTTTCTACACTATCCACCCTTCCTAAGTTGATTACATAGTTAGATATCCCTATTAGACAAACACCTTAGGTAAAATCACCTATGGCTTAAATTTACAAAGCAATAAGGTATATAAAGTATATAATTGATACACCAATCTAAAAGTATGTTACTGGATGGAGGAAAGTATACCCCCTTTTCCTAAAGTAGGGACATATTCCCCCACCATCATGCTTCCTCTAGGGAAATCCCCTTCATCTACTTCTATAGAATAAACACATCAAATAGGGAAAGAAGATAAAACAAATCAAGAATTTATGTTGAACATTCATTCATGGATTCAAAAATTACAATAAGAAGTAGGAAGACATGATTTAGTGATTACCAAGTAACCCCTAGTTAAGTTTCATTTTGATAAATATACTAACACTGATAAAGGTTAAGAGAAATATTATGGTTCTTAAAGGTAAATAGGCTAAGTTAAAATAAAGAGAAGACATATTCTCTTTGATAAAACATAAAAAAATAAATCCCTCAGACCTG